>JBBPBX010005838.1:0-70614 GCA_038048925.1 Garcialebias charrua
ACAAGCGACAACAGAGAAACCGACTGACCAATGCCCATCTTGAATATCTCACTGTGGTTGCAACAATAAATTTCAAATACAACATGAAGTCAAGGACATGCACCACAACTTCTGCTCATCTCAGTACTAAGGTTTAAACAGATAATGTGCTTGATGTGTTTCTTTTTTGTTCATAGGTGTATTGTAAATTTTTTTCTTTTATTTGAGTGACTTGGGGGGATATCGCACCTCTCGCCTTGACTTTGATCTGTCAACATGGCTCTTTGGAAAAAAAATAATAATAATAATAATGAGGATTACTGACTTGGATGAGGATTTGTGATGTTTTGTTTTAATTTGTTTAAAAAAAAATCTGTATTTCTCTCTTATGTTTGTCTATTGTTGATTGTTTAAGGAAATTTCTACTGTTACTCAGAGGGATGAGGAGTTGACAAAATGAACACTTTAATAATAGTTTGTACAAAATTAAAGAGGATGACGAGGCAGCTTACTTACAAAACCTAGGAACGCGAGAAGAACCATGGAAGCAGAAGACAAGACCAGGGGAACACAGACAATGACCCGACCAGGAACAGCACAAGGACACAGACTTATATACGCACATACAGTAATTAAACAGAACCACAAACCCCTGGGAACAATTAACAAGAGAAACAGATCAGGACCGGGGAACTAAGTAAACCTGGGACATGGAGATTAAACTAAGAGAAAGTATGGGACGTGGAGATTAAACTAGGAGCATAGATCAGGACTGGACCAGGAGAATTAAACCAGGAGCAGGACAAGGAATTAAACTAGACATGCAACACTTGGAGCAGGGCTGGTGACAGGAGAAACCAACACAAAGACCAGGAGTGGGCACCATCCTTAGAGTACCCTCCCCCCACGGACACCCCTGGGTGTCCACAGAAGGCTCCCCGAAGAAAAAAAATCTTGGGTGGGCGGAGAGAGGAACTGCTAGGATGGAGGGCAAGAGGAACACGAGGAAAAATACAGGGGCCAGGGGAACACAAGGGGCACGAGGAAAAACAGAAACAAGAAACCAAGAATCAACAGGATGGGGCCTGGGATCTAAACACAAGGAAACTGCAGAACTAAACACAAGGAAAAATCAGCAGGTCAGGTAGGCGGCCAAGAGACCATCTGTCACCATGAGTCAGATCAGGTGGCATGGGAGGCACCCTCCAGGGCCCACCCGGAACAGGAAACATGTGGGAGGTGCCCTCCGAAGACACTGAAGGAGCAGCGCCCTCTGAGACGCAGGAAGAGCATCATCCTCTGGAGACGTAGGAAGAGCAACACCCTCTGGAGACGAAGGAAGAGCAGCATCCTTTGGAGATGAAGGAAGAGCAACGTCCTCTGGAGACGAAGTAAGAGCAGAGCCCTCTGAAGACGAAAGAAGAGCAACGCCCTTTGGAGACGAAGGAAGAGCAACGCCCTCTGGAGACGAAGGAGTGTGGGGGCTCTGACACTCCCCCCGTGCGAAAGTCTCTTCTGAGCCTTCACAGAGCCCATCTGACAGAAGAGCAGACGGGGGCTGAGGTACTCCTCTTCCTTTGAAATTCTCCCTGGTTCTTCTGATCGCTTTAGGGAGATGCTGAAGGAAGAAGGAGCTGGACTTCTGAAATGGTCATTCTTTTAGCCGATGATTTTTCTGTAGGCAGCTTGAACGGGGAACAGGACCGGTTCCTCGGCCCGCTGGGTTTCTTTCGTGGTCGGGTCATTCTGTTAGGATTGATGCATTTTTAACAAGCTAAACCCAATTGTTGCAGGCAGGAAGAACTCAGAGGAATGAGGAGTTGACAAAATGAACACTCTGATAATACAAAATCAAAGAGGCTGACGAGGTAGCTTACTTACAAAACCAAGGAACGCGAAGAGAACCATGGAACCAGGGGACAAGACCAGGGGAACACAGACAATGACCCGACCAGGAACAACACAAGGACACAGACTTATATACGCACATACAGTAATTAAACAGAATCACAAACACCTGGGAACAATTAACAAGAGACACAGATCAGGACTAGGGAACTAAGTAAACCTGGGACGTGGAGATTAAACTAGGAGCATAAATCAGGACTGGACCAGGAGAATTAAACCAGGAGCAGGACAAGGAATTAAACTAGACATGTAACACTTGGAGCAGGGCTAGTGACAGGAGAAACCAACACAAAGATCAGGAGAGGGCGCCATCTTTACACTTATAACATTAGAAAGTATTTTATGGGATACATGGTAATACAAGATGTACATATGCCTCTTATCAACAGGTCCTGTTCGCGCTCGTTCGGGCTCGTTCGGGCTCGTTCGTAACTAGTTAACAACTAGTTATGGGGTGTACCCACAGGGTCCTGTTCACGTGAAACCGGTCCTATTTTGGTGCCTGCCTCAACTAGGTACAAAGGTCTGGTTCTTGTTGGGTCCAGTTATGACATCAGCACAGTGTGGTCACTGATTGGTCAGGGGGCGTAGTCCTAGGTCGGAGGGCGGAGATTCAGTCTTCTCCAGTAGGTGGCGTATGCACCTGAACGTTGTTTGCAATCCGCCAAGAAGAAGAAGAAGATTCAGTCTTCCAGGAAATGCAAACTGCCGTCCCGCCAAACTCTAGAACAACAAGTTGGAGGAGCACATTTTTGAGAATTAACACAGGCTAATAATTATGTCACAACCGTGGTCAAACGCGGAGGTTCAGGCTTTTCTGTATTTGCTGGCCGATGAAAACATTCAGAGGGAGCTGGATGGAGTGACGTGCAATGAAAAGATTTTTCAAGAGGTGTCTGCGCAGGTGAGTGTTTTCTAACTTTAAGCATATTTCCAGTGAGTCATGCAACTGTTTCTTAGCTTTTTTGGACTGCGGAAAGACCGTTTCAGAGACTGACTTCAGGCAACAGCCGAGAGGCTTTTAGGAAAAAAAAAAAAAAGATGGCGGAACGGCTCGTTTCTCTGAAATATAACAAGAAAATCACATAAACAATATTTGTTAGCTCGAAATTGTAGCAGAGGAGGTGTGTCTGAGTCTATCATTTGCTTAATAAATGCACTTTAATGGTCAAATTCGCCGAGTTGGCAGCTGTTTTCAAGGTTCGATCGAAGCAGAGCAGAATGTGGGGTATGGCAGGCCGTTTGAGTCGATAATAGCGAGTGAAGATTCTCAGTCATCCAGGACATGGTAAATTCTAAAAAGTGCAAGGAAGGAAAAAAATAGTCTAAAGCATAGTATAATAAATAAAGTCCAGTTGTTTTTGTCTTGAACTTTTTTGAATTTATCATTATAGCCACGTTTTCATATTACGTGATACAACCGCCAACTTCATGCCATACATGTTACTTCTGTTTTTGTTTTTGGTTTGATTTGGTTCAGTCAGAATAAATGGAAACGGTCATATCTCAGTCCAAAAATGGTTTATAAATATGGGGAAAAATCCATAAATTTGTCACTTAGGCCTATAGGCCTGTATTAATGTGTAATGTGATTTATTTCAGGTTAATCAGTCAGTTCCTGTGTAAAGATCCTCTAGCCGTGGGTGTCCTTGGAGAAGGATGGGACAAGTCACTGCACTGTAAAGCAAGTATGCCATGACAGAAACACTCCAAACTTTGAAAATTACAGATAAAAGCAAAGGATAATGATGTTTAGAGGAGATTATAACAATAATTTTGTGTTGTTTGCCAGATGGGGCAGTGAAAACAGCCAGCCAGACATATGAAGCCATCGCTGAACTGCTGCATCAGGATCTGATCTTGTGACTCCAGACTACACATCAACTGCAGCCGAACAGACCTCAGAGCTTCTCCTGATGCTCTGCTCTCCTGCACCTTGTCCACATTGTGCCAAAGATGTCCTCGGTGCCTCAGTAAAAAAAAAAACAGTCCTGCATTGACAACACAAACAGGTCCTATGAACTCAGCAGATGTCAAACAAGCTCAGTTTGTGACGGAGCAGGGGTACTGTGACTTCATGGTGTTTTTCATTCAACCTTTATTTAGTCAGGTAAATCTCATTGAGTCTCGTGGACTCTTTTACAAAAGCGACCTGCTACAAACTAAAGAACTTTAGTTCTGGGTCAGATGACTTTATTCACAGAGGATTGTGTCTGATGGTGAGTTCTTTACAGAAGCAGTGAAAAATGTAGAAATGTTCTACAGGTCAGCATTTTTACCTGAGCTATTGGCCAAATTTTACTTTTAATTATTGTTACATGTTTTGGAACAACAAGTTAAGATTCCAGTGATGATATTTTAAGTTCATATTTCATACATAACTGCAGATTTAGTAATATGTTTTTCTGTTTCTACAAATAACACCAATCTTTCATTTTTTAAAACTGTTACAATTTTATTGACATGTAACATTTACAGTGTTTAAATAAAGTTGCTTTGATATTTTGATTGGAATTGATTGATTACATATTGTTAAGTTTATATTACAAATGTTTTAGTTTGGAACACACTTGTTGATCAACTGGGACAATGGAGCGGCGCAGATTTTTTAGGATGCATGCCACTTTCAGTTTTGTCCAAAGTAGTGTACTCCACCATCATCAATGTGTGTATATATAAATATATATGTATATATATATATATATATATATATATATATATATATATATATATATATATATATATATATATATATATATATATATATATATATATATATATATATATATGTATATATATATATATATATATATATATATATATATATATTAGGCATGTAACGGTTGTAATGGGTTTACCGAACCGTTCCGGTACACCACGTTCGGTTCGGTCCACCTGCGTACCGTTTCGGTTATTTTTTCACTCATTAAACGTTCTTAACAGGGGAATATATGCACCGCGGAACAAAATTTCCTGGGCGCGTTTCAGCACGGACCTATTTTCGCGTGGCACGCGCAGCATTTAGCCGTTAGCATCTCGTGCGGTCTCCTGTTTTTGAACGTTATAGCTTTCTTCAAAAGATGAGCGCACGCGCAGCTTGTGTGGACTTCATGAAGACTCTGCAGCAACTGAGTGCGTGACGCAGCAGCAACACGTCACGTGAACGCGCTGGAAACTGTCATCTGAACGTGAACAGCAGCTGTATTAAAACTGCATCCGAACGTGAACAGCAGCTGTATTAAAACTGCATCCGAACGTGAATGAAGAGCTGTATTAAAACTTCATCCGAACGTGAACAACAGCTGCATTAAAACTCCTTCATCAGGTAATCAGAGCGGTCCAGAGCAATAACACAAGCTGTGAGTTTTTAAATCTCTGAATCTGTCTGAACGTTGTTATATGCGCAGGGTTTAAAGTTACTGAGCGTCACTATGAGACATTCATCACGTCAACACTTCAAAAAGTTCAGCTCTTTATGAAAAAACTAACTGATGTTGTCAACAACAAGCCCTGGACCAGATTAAAGCCCTGCCATGATGATGAAGAGTGAGAGATTCAATTGTTCAAGAGGTATTGTTTTATTATTATCTAAATAATCTTTTTTTTTTAAATCATAATCTTATTAACTTGTTTTTTTTTAATCTCTTTTGTTTTTTATTTCCAGTCTGTGACAGAGGTAAATCCACCTGCAGCTAAGTGATGACTGAACTGAACTCTGAACTGTTCCCACAGTCCCACCTGTCCCACCAAGAAGAAGTTGTGAGTACAGTAATGAGGACAAATACAGCCACACTGCTGCTACTGAACAAAAACTTGATTAGTTAGATTGTAAACAGTCTGTTGCTGCTTATTGTTCTGGTTCTGACTGTTATTGCATTTATTAAGATTTTTATTATTGTTAGTATAGTTTATTTATTGTAGAGTGCTGTTTATTTAAAATCAGAGTCAGAGAGTCTTTATTGTCATTTGCACCGCATGTGGTACATGTGATGAAAACGAGATTATGTACACGGGGTCCCAGTTACATCCAACAACAAATGCAAGAGAAAAACAGTAATAACATCTAGAATTAACTAAGAGAAACATCAACTAGTAATACACTAAGCCCTAATATAGTGGAAAAACATCATTATAAACAGCAGCACGAACATGAGTCTGTATGAGCAGATGGTCACAGATGAACACAGCAACAAGAAAACAGATCAGCATCAGCATGATGTGATATTTTGCAGTGTTTATTTTTATTATTTATTTATTCATGAGTCTAACAGCCTCAGGGTAGAAGCTGTTCCTCAGTCTAGTGGTTCTACATTTGATGCTCCTCAACCTCCGTCCTGAGGGGAGTGGGGCAAAGAGTGAGTGTGCTGGGTGAGTGAGGTCTTTCATGATGCAGGTGGCTCTTTTCCTGCATCTGGAGGTGTAAATGTCTGTGATGGTGGGGAGACTGACTCCGACAGACCTCTGTGCAGCCTTCACCACTCTCTGTAGAGCTTTCCTCTCTGCAACTGTGCAGCCTCCATGCCACACGTTGATGCTGGAGCACAGGACGCTTTCCACTGCACACCTGTAGAAGGAGGTGAGAACTGGGCTGCTCAGACCAGCTCGTCTCAGCCGTCTGAGGAAGTAGAGTCTTTGATGACCTTTCTTGATCAGGCTGGTGGTGTTGTTGGTCATCCAAATGGGTCACTTTTATTTATTACTACAATACAATACAAACATATTTTTGGCACATTTTCAAAATAAACATTTTGTAAGTCTTTATTTTGTAAAAAAAAAAATTAAAAAAATTTGTACCGAAAAAACCCGAAAATAAACCGAACCGAGCTCTCCTTGTAGTTGAACCGAACCGAAATGTGATTTTAGCGTACCGTTACACCCCTAATATATATATATATATATACTCACGCATATGTTTGTATGTGTACACATGTATGTATATACAATATATATACATATATGTGTATATATACACACACACATATATATATATACTGTATATGAACATTTGTCTGTGGCTGAAAAAGCCACAGACAAAGCAGAATGTTCAAAAAAGAAACAAGCTCATCCACTTTGGTTGTGTGTTCTTTTCCAGCTCTTCTTCTAATGTGTGTGTTAGTGGTTAATAAAGAGCTTAATGTATCACTAGCGCCACCAGCTGGTTAGAAGCGTTGATATTAATGATCCACCCACTGCAGGAGAATTACCCGCCCACTGCAGGAGAACTTCACGCCCACTAAAGGGGTCCTAAGCGTGCAGTGGGTACAGAAATAAACCGGTCCCATAGGAACTGGCCCAAACTAGCCACAATGGGACCTTACAGGAACCAGACCTGTTGATAAGAGGCATTAGTGGCCACCGCAGTCCAACTGAGTGTGCTTCAGATAAACAGCTGGCTCTAAACACCTGTGTGTGTATTTGTGTGTAAGCATGCTTGTCATCATAAGGTTTCTCCATAAGAATGTTCAGCAGTGGATGTGGGGACCCACAGACCCGTCCCCACAGGACATGATGACGAGACAGGGCAGACCGGAGCCACAGACACCCAGCGACCCGCCAAACCTAGAGCCCAGGGACTTCCCAAACAGAGACAACTGTCCCCACCCCAGAGAAAAGTAGAGGAAAGCCCTGGACGACCCTAGCCACAATGCAGAAGCCCAAGGAGGCTGCAACAACAAGCCCACAGGCCCTGCTGGCAATCCGCTACACCGGAGCAGATCCGGGCATGGACACCGTAACCCAAGCTCTCAGGTCATACCACTCCACATCAGAGGCCTGACAGAGCCAGGGCACCAGGCCCTGGCAAGCAGCCACCAGGGCAGGCCGGCACACACCCAAGCACCCAGCCCCAGATGCCGAAAGCTGCCAATGTGCCGACGGCAGGGGCCCGCCACTGTTTGAGAATGTTACGGGGGAAGAAGGCCCCACATTAAATGGGGGTCCCAAAATAAACCAGGAGAAAAGACCACCCAAAACCCAACCTGGTACAAACAGGCATACACAGACAGTGCAACAGAGCCTCTGTCAGGCTGTCTGTGTATGCCCTCTGACCCGACAGCCACAGGCCGGCCCCAGGATGGGGGCCAGAGCAGCAGGGAGAAGCAGCTGAGGAAGGCTGGCCCAGCGCACAAAGGACCAGGCACCCCACCAACACTACACCACAGACCCAGAGATGCCCAGGCATGCTGCCAGCATCCCCCATAAATACAGCACACCTTCACCATGAATGCCACACCAGGCCAACCAGCCAGAGCCCCGTCAAAGGGAAGCCACGCCCCCTATTGCCACCATACACCACCAACAACCATACACACACAACCAAAGCCGACCCCCCGCTGGAACACGGCAGCCACCCCTGCCAAAGGGCTGGCCATCGCAACCAGGAGCCAGGATAGGTGGTTTCTGTCAGAGGTCGGAGGTCAAAAGGCCAAACTCTCATTGACTTCCATTGGATCTGAGATCAGAGTTTTCCAAACAGAAAGTAAAGTTTTATTTTTGACTATCTCCTCAAAAAAATGGTGGTTCAAAAGATGGCTGCCACGGACAGACGTTCGAGGGAACTTTGCGCCCCGAGGGAGCTATACCGGTAATTATAATTAATTCAAACAAATAAATTCAAATATTAAATACAAAGACAAATAACTTTGTTGGATGAAGGAGGACTATTGACTTGCCTGGTTGGAGTGCTTGTTAGGGGCCGGGTTGCCGTTTTCTGGTCCTGCGGGTTGCTGGAGTCAAGGGATCCGGTGTTCGGGTGCCAGACCTAGGTGCTGTAGCTGTTGGAACGCGGCTGCCGTTGTGGGGTTGGTGAGCCTCGTGCCTAAGCCTTGGCCTTCGGCTGACTAGCCGTGGAGCTAACCGTGGAACTAGCACCACCGAGCTGAGGGAGCGGCAGTGTAGGGAGTGCTGTGAAGATGATCTGCCGTGGTTGGGCCTGCTCTGCAGGGACGTGGGTTCCGGTCTGCTGCAGTCGGGTCTGTGTGCCTACTGGGAGCTGGTCTTCGGTGGTGGATTCTGCAGGCTGCTGGGGCCGTGAGGTCCGTTTTTCTTTTTCTTCTGACATCAGATTTGGGTGCAGTGGCCGCTGGCTACCATCAAAGGGCTTGTGTGACTCGGGATCAGGCCTCGGCCATTGCTTGGCTAACTGGGGAAACATTACCACCAGGTCGTAAGTAAACTGAATAATGTCGAGTAAATCCAGACGAGGAAAGAAATAACTTATTCATTCAACCTTTATTTAGTCAAGTAAATCTCATTGAGCCTCGTGGACTCATTTACAAGAGCGACCTGCTACAAACTAAAGAATGATGAACAGCAATGGTAGAATTTCCTTAAACAATAAACAACAGAAAAAACATAAGAGAGAAATACAGATAAAAAAAAAACAAAGTATCAAAAACTAGCAAAACATTATGATAGATGTATAAAATCAAAAACAAGAACATACTGTATCTGCATTGGTTTTTGCCAGGATTCCAACAGATTCTTAAAACCATTTAGAGAGGGCAAGGCAGAGAGCTTCAGATCTTTTTGTAAGATATTCCAGGAAGCAGGAGCATGATAGGAGAAGGCCCTTTTTCCAAGTTCAGTCCTCACTGACAGAACACTGCAGGTGATCATGTCCTGAGAGCGCACACTGTAACTGCACTCACGCAAGGACATGTAGGAGGAGATGTATGAGGGCAGCAGACCAAGAAGTGATTTAAAGATGAAAGTGTACCAATGGAAAAGTCTGCGTGAGGTTAATGATGTCCAGTTAACCAGTGAATACAGGGTGCTGTGGTGGGTACGATGCAGTGACGTGCGGTCAGGGGATGCAAGTGAGGCCGTGCCTCCCCTGTCATCATGGAGAAAAAAAAAGAAAAAAAAATGTAATTATTGTATTTATCCTTTGATTTGTATTATAAACTTATTTTACTTAACACTAAACCAGTTTTAAGTTATTTTTTAATCAAAATCACCAATTTTTTCTTATTTTTCTTTAAATACTGTAACGTGTTTTTTTTTTTTTGCTGAGTGATCATAAACGTTTGTGAGTTGCTGATCGAGGCGCGCCGCGCTGCTGCTCGTAGCTTCTGTAGCAGAGGAGGAGGAGGAGGAGGAGGGGCTATGCCCACTCAGCAACACCTGCTCCGCACCGTTGAAGGAGGGAGCGTGACAGACTGGATATTAGCTATAATTTTGCAATGGAGGAGTACATTAGTAAACTAAAACAATTTTCTCAATTGGATTTTCAGTCCAAGCAGGAAGTATTATTAAAAGGACGACCAACACCGGAGCTAAAAGGTCTTCTTCAGACTACGGGACATAAAGGTAAAAGAAAACAGAGAAATTTTAAAATATCTGATCAAAGCCACCTGCTTCCTCCTAGCAAAGCAGCAGCTAGCTTTTCGTGGAAATGATGAAAGTGCAGGCTCTGCCAATCGTGGCAACTATGTTGAATTATTGCATGTTATGTTTTAGCTGAAAATAATGACAGGCTAGCTAGACATCTGGAGACATCTACTGTATTTTCTGGCTTGTCTAACAGAATACAGAATGATTTAATCGAAGCGGTCGGTGATGTAATCAGGAATGACATAAAAAATGAAATCAGTGCAGCCCCATTTGTTGCTGTAGAAGTTGATGAGAGCACAGATGTCACAAACAAGGCTCAGATCTCTGTCATACTGCGTTATGTGGCTACAACTGAAGTGGACTGTGAGGTGAAGGAGGCCTTCTTGGGCTTTGATGATGTGAGTGAGGACAGACGTGCTTCTGCCGTTGCTGAATATGTCCTGGGAGTGTTGGAGAAGTATACTGAAAAGCTTGTAGCTCAGACCTATGATGGAGCCGCTGTCATGGCATCAGAACTTAATGGCGTGCAAGCTAAAATTAAAGAAAAAGTGCCCGAAGCCATGTTTACGCACTGTTACGCACACAAGCTTCATTGGCACAACATGTGGTACATGTGATGATGAAACAAGATAATATACACAGATATATATATAATATATATATATATATATATATATATATATATATATATATATATATATATATATATATATATATATATATATATATATATATATATAATATATATATATATACAGGGTCCCAGTTACATCCAACAATAAAATGTAAAAGAAAAACAGTAATAACATCTAAGATATGAACTAAGAAAAACATCAACTAACAAAACACTAATCACTAATATCATAGAAAAAAACACTCCAAACAGCAGCACGAACATGAGTCTGTATGAGCAGATGGGCACGAATGAACACAGCAACATGAAACAGATGAGCAGCAACATGAAACAGATCAGCAGCAACATTATATGTGATATTTGACAGTGATTATTCTGGTTAGATATTCATGAGTCTAACAGCCTCGGGGTAGAAGCTGTTCCTCAGTCTAGTGGTTCTACACTTGATGCTCCTCAAACTCCGTCCTGAGGGGAGTGGGGCAAAGAGTGAGTGTGCTGGGTGAGTGGGGTATTTCATGATGCAGGTGGCCCTCTTCCTGCATCTGGAGGTGTAGATGTCTGTGATAGTGGGGAGACTGACTCCAACATCTTCTGTGCAGCCTCCATGCCACATGTTGATGCTGGAGCACAGGATGCTCTCCACTGCACACCTGTAGAAGGAGGTGAGGACTGGGCTGCTCAGACCAGCTCGTCTCAGCTGTCTGAGGAAGTAGAGTCTCCGATGACCTTTGTTGATCAGGCTGGTGGTGTTGTTGCTCCAGCTGATGTAGTCATTCATTGTGTACTGTGCACCCAAGTAGTTGTAGATGGAGATGACTTCCACCGCAGATCCTCTTATGTTCAGTGGGGTGTGGGTTTGTGTTGTTGTTTGTTGTTAGCTGGACTCACCATTGTTTGTTTGTATGTGTAAAGATTGCTGATATGAAATTTTAAACACAACCCGTTAACTGCTTCCAATCAAATGGCGAATACACTACTCTGTAGGGTTCATGTATATAAGATCTGACTGTGATGAAGTCAGTGTCTCTCACCAGCCATGAACCTCACCGCACGTCACTGGTACGATGATCACAGCCAGTTATGAATCTTAGTGCACCATGATAGACAACATCCAACACCCGCAGGGTGCTTGTAGGAGCATTCATGTAGAGAATGTCACCGTAATCAATGGAGGGAAGGAAAGTCACAGATACAAGGCGTTTCCTAGCATTCAATGTTAGACATGATTTATTTCTGAAAAAGAAACCCAGTTTAACTTTCAGTTTCTTTACTAGGTTTTCCACGTGGAGTTTAAAAGAGAGATGTGAATCGACCAGGATACCCAAATATTTATAGGAATCAACAAACTCAATTGGGACACCGTTTGAGGATAAAATCAGAGGAAGATCTGCTGGGACCGACTTCCTACTTGAAAAAAACATCCCTTTTGTTTTATCAGCATTTAGTACAAGTTTGAGACGGAACAAATCTGACTGAATGATGTCAAAAGCAGATTGCAGAAACTGGAAAGCCTTAGCTACTGTTTTAGCTCGGCAGTAAACAACTGTATCATCAGCATAGAAATGTAAGGATGCATCAGGGATGCTCTGACCTACATTAGCTATGTAGATTGTAAAGAGGGTTGGTCCTAAGACTGAGCCTTGTGGTACACCATTTTTAACTGTTAAATAACTGGAAGAAGTACCGTTATGTTGAACACATTGCCTCCGATCGGAAAGATAATTAGAAAACCAACCAATGGTGTGATCAGAGAAACCGATTTCTGAGAGCTTATGACACAAGATGTTATGATCCACAGTGTCAAAAGCTTTAGACAGGTCTAAGAAAAGTGCAGCACAATAATCCTTAGCATCCAATGCTTCAACAACGTCATTAAGAACCTTCAGAGAAGCAGTCGTTGTGCTGTGTTTTTTCCTGAAACCAGATTGATGAAGAGGTAAGATGTTAAATGAGTCCAGATAATTTTTGATCTGAGAGTTTATCAGTTTTTCTAGAACCTTGGCTAAAATGCAGAGTTTAGAGATCGGTCGATAGTTGTTCAGTGAGGTGGGGTCACCTCCCTTCAGCAAAAGAAGAACAAAGGCTGTTTTCCAAGCATCTGGAATGGAGTTTTGGCTTATGGACAGATTAAAGATGTGAGTCACCGGGACTGAAATGATATGAGCAGCCAGCCTTAAAGCTGCAATATGTAGCTTTTGAACACGCTGGCACTTAGAAACATTTTGAACAGAGACATGTTTCAGGTCCCTCCTCACTCAGAGCCATATATGACTCAGCTCCACCTCGCTCGCGCTGCAGCCTGGAATGCTCCGCCTCCACATGTCCCGTCTCAACCGCTGCAAAGTTCTGTGATTATATGTTAATAAAACGTTCTAAAAAATAAAATAAAACCATGGAGCACTGGTCCAGCAACACAAAAACACCCTGAAATCTGCAGAGCTTCACGCAGCCACGTTGGACATGATTTAATTCGCTCGTGACAAATCCACTTCCTCATTTCTGTCAGTGAAGGAAGAAGCGAACACCGCTGCGGGCTCGCTGCAGGGTTGACAGGCGGGGGCGTGGGTTGGGGGGTTAGGGGGTGAGAAGTTAGAAGCTCTGTTTTTATTGGCTGAATGGCTGGTTATAAAGTCTGTTATTATTGGCTGGTTAACCGCGGGCCGCTCTCTGGTTTTTATAAATGCTTTTATTACCACCGGGAGACGCCAGAGGAATATAGTTTTTTTCAGAGATTACATGTCACACATCAATCTTTCAAGAGATAGTGGCAGAGTGAAGAAATATGTTTTAAAAAAAGCTACATACTGAAGCTTTAAGAAATAAGATGGAAGTTCATCTGGACCTGCAGATTTTTTTTAGGATCAAGATCTTTTATTTACCTCACTGACTGAGAACGGAGAAAAAGAGAAGGTGTGATTAACTGAGGATTGACTTGTAGGAGGGATTTGATTTGTAGAAGTTTGATTATTAGATGAAGTGGCTGATTTTCCATTTGTAACTGTGTCAAATAATGAACTAGAAGCAACAAAATGTTTGTTGAAACAGTTCAGGATCTCGTGCTTATTTGACACAGGAACAGAGTCAACAAGAAGTTGTGATGGGAGGTCAGATGATTGGGGGATGCCTGAGAGAGATTTGATGGTTTTCCAGAATTTTTTAGGATCGTTTAGATTTTTGGAGGTCTGAGATAAGAAATAGTTACGTTTTGCGGCTTTGATGGCAGTTGTGCATTTATTCCTCAACTTCCGAAAATTCAACCAATCAGTGTCTGAGTCTGATTTTCTTGCTGCGGCCCAAAGATGGTCTCTCCTATGCAGGAGGTCAGCTAGTTCAGGAGTAAACCAGGGGCTGTCACGACCCTTTATCCTGAACTGCCGGAAAGGAGCGTGTTTGTTTACAAAGTAAATGAAACTATCATGAAAATAGTTCCAAGCGGTGTTCACGTCGTTGATTAATAGAATACGTTGCCAATCAAAGTGGGATAGATCCCAGAGGAATGACTGTTCACAGAAACGTTTCAAATCCCTTTTTTGAATTATTCTGGGCTTAGCAGGTGGAAGTTTAGTAGATCTAAGAGCTGCTATTACGGAATGATCACTCAAAATGTTAGCAAATACACCTGTACCAGGAAATTCGTAAGGTGCATTTGTGAAAAACAGATCTAAGGTGGAAGATTTTTCGGGACATTTTTTGTTTGGTCTGGTGGGAGAATCAATAAGTTGTGTTAGATTGAGAGATAGTCAGAGTCAGAGAGTCTTTATTGTCATTTGCACCGCATGTGGTACATGTGATGAAAACAAGATTATGTACACGGGGTCCCAGTTACATCCAACAACAANAGTTGTGTTAGATTGAGAGCATGAATTCCTGCATGAATAGATGAAGCTGAAACACCAACAAGCTTCAGGGTCAGCTGATCACCTTGTTACAAGTTCTGGAAGTTATACTTCATTTAAAGGGAACATACATTTTGTTGTATGTTACATTTATGCTCAACAGATCTTAAGATTCATTTTATTTAGTTGTTTTAGGAAACTACACATGCACTTTTCTTTTTGTGGTGGATTTTGTTGATCTATATTTTGTGCAGACTTTTTCAATCTAAATAACAGATCATTTTTATTTTTTATTTTTATACTTGGAGACTGAATACTTTACTAAATAAAGTAATTTAAGTAAAATTACCCCTTGTTGTTTTTTTTAAATTTTATATAATACTGCAAAGCAACATGTTAAGTGAATTTTGTGATTTCTTTTCTTTGTTGTTTTAGGGATGGGAACCGAGAACCGGTTCTGTTAGAGAACCGGTTCTTAATACAGGTAGTCCCCGACTTACGAGCGAGTTCCGTTACAACGAGGCGCTCGTAACACGAAAATCTCGTAAATTGGAACGGCCGCCACGTGTCTCGTAAGTCCGGAATTTCGCTCGTAAGTTGGAACGGTTTTGCTAGCGCGACTACGAACACTCGTTTTTCATCGAAAAACTGCTTATGAGTGCATAAAAATGATCGGAAACGTGTGTCCACATGTTTAGCTAACGAACTGTGGTGAAAAAACACAGAAAAACTCAGTATTTTTTGCGTTTTTTCCAAAAATTCGCCAGCTCGTAAGTCCGGAACCTCGTAAGTTAGAGAGCTCGTAAGTCGGGGACTACCTGTAGTCCAATTCCATGGAATTGTAGGATGCTTGTCTTAACAATTCAGCTTATCGGTTCTGCAGACTCATGGTGGTGACGTATTTAAGCGCCGACATCACAGACACGCGCCGCGCCCGAGTGGTGGTGGCGTGGTGGTGATATAACAACTTGTTATATCACGAATTTTATCGTTATCGTGATAATGCTCTGAAATATCACAATATAATTTTTGAGCCATATTGTCCACCCCTAGCTGGAGCTTCAGGGGTGGCTGCAATAAGGCCGGAGCGTCGCTTTACTGCGAGGGCCTCAATGCTGCCTGCAGCTTTAATCTATGGTAGTTTGAAATCGGCGCATTTCGGTGAAAAGCAACTACCGTATTTTTCGGACTATTGGTCGCGGTTTTTTGCCTATTTTGCATGCCCTGCAACCTATTTATGGATTTTTACCACTTTCGGCCGCTAGGGACGCATGTTAGTACCAGTTTCAGCTGCTAGGGGTGCAAGCAGTACCAGTTTTGGCCGCTAGGGGCGCTAAAGAGGCCTTTAGACTGTTTACCGGTACTTGCAGACGTGCGTGCCTGGAGGCGTTACCTGTTTGTGTATTGAGGATAAAAACCCATCACCCAAGCAACATCTCTGAGAGTGAGTGGAAGAATACAGAAGAAAAACGAAGGACAACAGAGAATACCAGAACCATGCCGCCGAACTCGAGGTCATAAAATACGCCGTGGAGCACGGGAACCATGCCGTTGATCGCCACTACGGGGTCAGCGAAAAAGTGATCCGGGGCTGGAGGAAATCAGAGGGAACACTCCAAGCCATGAAGCGCTCCAAGCGGGCCAACAGGGGCCAGAAAGCGGGCTAGCCGCAGCTGGAGCAGACGTTCAAGTCCTTGGTCCTCGTCGAGCGCGCCTCTGGGAGAGGGGTCTCCACTGTGCAGCTGCATCTCCACGCCATGGCGTTAGCTAAGGACCTGGAGCTCTCTGAGTTCACAGGTGGTCCTTCCTGATGTTTCAGGTTTATGAAACGCCATGATCTGTCCATAAGGGCCAGAACCATGATGTTCCAGAAACTACCCGTGGACTTCCAGGACAAAGTGGACAGCTTTCGTGCCTTCGTGTCTCGCCAGGTAAGCTAACACGTTTTTTTGTGTGTGTTTAACGTACCGGTATCTTGCTAAATTTTAATATATTAATTTAATATAAAATGGCGCGCTCACAGCGAGTTTGTGGTCTGTGAGTGCGCGCTCGTTTCTTTTGTTTACTGTACGCTAATGTCTGCTTTCGTGCGTGTCTTCGTGTGTCGCCAGGTAAGCTAACATGTTTTTTTGTTTGTTTTGTGTTTAACGTACTGGTATCTTCTTGCTAACTTTTTATATATTAATTTAATATAAAATCGATAGATAAAGGTTTGGAACGCACATGTGGACAAACAAACAAACATTTTAATGTTGCAGGTCTGTTCGCGCACTCACAGCGGGTCTGTGGGGGTCTGTGGGTGCGCGCGCTCCATTCTTTTGTTTACTGTAGACCTAAGCTAATTTCTGCCTTTGTCTGTCTCACGCAAGGTCCAGACGCATTGAATTGCTGCGGACCACGTTATTAATATGGATGAAGTCCCCCTTACATTTGATATTCCGATGGGAAGAAGCGTCTCCCAGAAGGAAGAAAAATCAATAAACATTCTAACCACAGGCCATGAAAAATATCATTTTACTGTAGTTCTGGCCTGTGGCGCAGACGGCTGCAAACTACCCCCACTCGTCATCTTCAAAAGAAAAACAATGCCCAAGGAGGACTTCATTCCCGCATCATGGTGTCTGTGAACCAGAAAGGATGGATGGACGAAGCCATGATGCTGTTCTGGCTGAACAAGTGCTTTGTCCATCGCCCTGACGGCTTCTTCAGAACAAAAAAAGCACCGTTAGTCATGGACAGTATGAGGGCCCACATCATAATAGACTCCATGAAAAACAAAATTAAATCATTGAACACCGTGCCCTACATCATTCCCGTTGGGCTCACAAAATGCTTCAGCCACTGGACATCAGTGTCAACCGCAGCTTTAAGTGCGCTCTTAGGAAGCTTTGGGAAGACTGGATGGTGTCTGGAGAGCACTCTTTCACAGCCACTGGGAGAATGAGATGTGCCACATTCTCCCAGGCGGTCGAGTGGATAGACAAGGCCTGGGCATCGGTCACCACCAGGACCATAGTGACTGGTTTCAAGAAGGCCGGCATACTGCCACCATCAGCTGGAGCTGCTGAAGACTCGGACAGCGGTGCGGAGAAGGAGGAGATGGAGGGACCGTTGACAACTGGAAACCTGCCTCGTTCTCTTGCCCAACTGTTTGCCAGTGATACAGAGAACGAGGAATTTGAAGGTTTTGAATAGGGTAAACAATTTGCTTTAATAAAAACCGTAAAATAAATATCTGTTTCTGTCATCTTTATGGGCGGGTGTACTGGTAGTAATTTTAAAGCCGCTTTATTTGTCGTTGTAACTGTCAAAGTGCATTTATTAACAAAAGTTAAACAGAGACACACTCTTACAATAATGTCAGCTAACAAATAAATTTTTTAGACGTTTCTGTAGTTAAATTTTTAATGAAATTCAGCTCGCGCTGTTTTCTGGGTGCGCACTTCGTGTTGTTTACGTTTTAAATTCAGGTATTTTGTAATCATTTATTAACAAAAATTAAACAGAGACACACTAACATATATATTCAGTAGGGATGTAACGGTACACGTGGGTGTACCGAACCGTTTCGGTACGGCACCTTCGGTTCGATCCACCTGCGTACCGTTTCGGTTAATTTTTCACTCATTGAACGTTATTAACAGTTAATTAACGTTATTAACATATGCACTGCGGAACTAAAATTCCTAGACGCGTTTCAGCACAGAGCTATTATCGCGCAGCACGTACAGCATTTAGCCGTTAGCATCTCATGTGCGGTCTCCTGTTTGGGAACGTTATGGCTTTCTTGTTAAAAGACGAGCGCAAATCCAAAGCTGTGTGTGGATGTTGTTTCACGAAGATTAGATCTTCAGCAGCAACACGTCTAACGTGAACGCGCTTGAAACTACCTCATCCGAACGTGAACGAAGAAACAGCAGCTTGTTACAAACAGCGCTAACAGCAGCTACATTTAAACAACTTCATCAGGTAATTCAGAGCGGTTCAGAGAAATAACAAACTGTATGAGTTTTTAAATCTCTGAATCTAAGTCTGAATGTTGTTTATGCGCAGTTGATACTCGCTATGAGACATTCATCATGTCAACACTTAAGTCAAAAAGTTCAGCTCTTTATGAAATAACTAAAACTGATAATGTCAACAAGTCCTGGAGGAGATTAAACCCCTGCCCTGATGATGAGTGAGAGATTCAACCGTTCAAGAGGTAGTTTTTTTATTATGATCAATTTTTTTTTATCATAATCTTATTAACTTATTTTTTTTACCTCTTTGTTTTATTTCCGGTCTGGAGCAGAGGTAGCAGCTGACCTTCCTCTTCAGGGAAATCCACCAGATCACCTGCAGCTAAGAAGTGTGTGATGACTGAACTAAACTCTGAACTTTTCCAGGGACCTGTCCCACCTGGGGAAGCAGGTCCAAGAGGTTGTGAGTACAGTAATGAGGACAAATACAGCCACACTGCTGCTACTGGACAAAAACTTGATTACAGGTAGTTAGATTGTAAACAGTCTGTTGCTGCTTATTGTTCTGGTTCTGACTGTTATTGTATTTATTAAGATTTTTATTATTGTTAATATAGTTTATTTAGCTAGTGGCTGGGTGTGGCGCTGGTAACGGCGACAAGCAGCAGTAGTGTGTTAAGTGAGCAGCCTACGTGTTTTAAATGTATGTTTTGAATGAGTGAACAAACGTCTGGTTTCTGGTTTTCAAGATTACCATTTGTAAAATGGGAACGGCTTTTTTGAGGCATTTGATGCTTTTTTTCATCTGCGTCATTCACCTGCTCTGGAGAATGCAAGGAGACAGAGTTTTTAAATATAGTCGGGAGCTCCTCCTATCATTTCAAAACATGGCTTTTGGGACTATTGACTCGGCAGCAGTTTTCCCTGTGGAGCTAATTCGGCACAAATCTTCCTTGGGATGGAGCAACAATGGACAAATAAAGAACGCCAACTTTCTGGATTAAGGAAAAGAGGAAGGCGTGGCGGAGTATGACAGCGACTCAAAAGAGATGGTCTCCGTCGGATCCCATTACCTTCTATAATGCTGGCTAACGTCCAGTCCTTACGAGGCAAAATTAATGAGCTGCGGGTTAACGTTCAGTCACTTGAGGAGTACAAGAATTCATGTCTCATTGCACTCACGGAGACGTGGCTCAAAGAGCTGGACGCTGACTCAGAGCTCGTCCTTCCTGGATTCGGAGAGCTGCTCAGACTCGACAGGAACTCCGCGGTGACAGGCAAGTCAGTCGGCGGAGGAGTATGTTTGTATGTCAATGAAAACTGGTGCAAAACTGTCGTTGTGAGGGAAAAACTGTGTACTCCAGACATTGAACTTTTAGCAGTGTCTCTGCGCCCACATTACTTACCGAGGGAATTCCCTCAGCTGTTTGTGACGCTTGTTTACATTCACCCGAGAGCCAACGCTGACGTAGCAGCCCAGACGCTGACCAACACTGTGCGGAGGCTTCAGAGCGACCAAACTTTGTCATGGGCGATTTTAACCACTGTAACCCCGCAAAATCATCGTGTGGCTTTGAACAATATGTCAGCTGTCCAACACGACATATGAAATAATAATAATAATAATAATGTCTTTTCCTGTCATCTGCGTATGTTTCCCATACACAGACGAAATTCGTCTCTGCATTTAACCCAACCACCACCAGGTGGTGCAGTGAGCAGCCCGAAAGCGCCCGGGGAGCTGGAGAAATAGGTGTGCACTCATAGACACCCCAAGGTGGGTAGTGGCCGGGACGCGAACCTGCGTCCTTCGGGTCCCAAGTCAAAAGCCCTGCCACTAGACCATCTTGGCTCATCTTGGCATCTTGAAATGTCTTGATCTGTGTTTTGGCTCAGTTAAAGGTGGACTCAGATCTTATCAAAGAGCTACACTTGGAACGTCTGATCACAACGTCATCTATCTGGTCCCAGTTTATCAGCCCATTCTGAAAATATTTAAATCAGAGCACCGCAGTGTTCCAGTATGGTCGGATGAATCAACCAAAAACCTTCAGGATTGCTTCATGTGCACTGACTGGGAGGTTTTTATTAATGCATGTGAAAATTTAAATGAATTGACTGAAACTGTGTCATCTTACATCACTTTCTGCGAGGATTTGGTAATCCCCCGGAGAGTATGTCATAAATTCCCAAACAACAAACCTTGGTTCTCAAATGATGTGAGGAAAGCCATTATTGAGAGGAATAAATTGTTTAATAGTGGGGATATGGTTTTGTACCATGAGTCACAGAAAGAAGTTAAAAGGAAAATTAGAATAGCTCAACTTAATTATAAAAACAAAGTACAAAATCTGTTTACCGCAGGAAACTCTCGCCCCGCTTGGGAGGGTGTTAAAACAATGATTGGCATGGAACCCAAAAAGAAGACAGCTGTCGCCAGAGGTGTTTTTACTAACACATTAGATTTAGATGTTTCTAATGATCTGAACAGCTTTTATAATCGTTTTAACCTTCATGATTTTAAGAATGAACTGTCTGTTTTTATCAACGCTGTCCCTGAGCACAACAATAATATGCTCATATCTAAGGGCACAGTGCTTAAACAGCTCAAAGGAGTCAAACAGAATAAAAGTCCAGGCCCTGATGGTATTGGAGGGCGGGTCCTTAAAACATGTGCAGAGCAATTAGCAGATATTCTCTGCCACATTTTTAATAAATCCTTAGAGCTCTGCAAAGTGCCTAACATCTGGAAATCATCCATCATTGTTCCCGTACCCAAAGTTAGATCTCCTAAGGAGCTCAATGATTTCAGACCGATAGCGCTAACTTCACTTGTTATGAAATCCTTTGAGGGAATTGTAAAACAAGAACTTTTGACCCACACTCAGCCATTGCTGGATCCACTCCAGTTTGCTTATAGAGCAGGAAGAGGGGTGGACGATGCTATTGCATCATTACTTAACATTACACTCACTCATCTGGAAGGTGTAAATAATATGGTGCGGATGCATTTTATTGATTTTTCCTCGGCTTTTAATTCCATCCAACCCCATATATTGGCAAAGAGATTAAAATAATGTAATGTGGATATATCCCTGATTGTGTGGCTAATTGATTTTTTAACAAACAGGTCACAACGGGTCAAAATAAATGGCACATTGTCCGATGCTGTGGTGTCCTCCACAGGTGCACCTCAGGGTTGCATTTTATCACCTTTGTTGTTTGTTCTTTATACGAACACGTGCCAAAGTCTTCATGTGAATCATCACATTATAAAGTTTGCTGATGACTCAGTTATTGTGTCTCTGTTAAATGGAAATGTTCCGACAGGCCATGATAATGTTCTGCAGGACTTTTTGGTGTGGTGCCAGTCATCCTTCCTGCACATAAATGCATCAAAAACTAAAGTGATGAGCATAGACTTCAGGAAGTCCTCTGCCCCTCTCCCTCCTGTTACCATAAATGATCAGGTAGTGGAAGAGGTACAAGAATACAAATATCTAGGCATAATGATGGACAATAAATTAACATTTGAGTCCCAGTCAGATGCAATCTGTCGGAAAGCCCACCAAAGGATGCATTTCCTTAGGAAGCTAAGGAGTTTAAATATTGATTGCACATTTATGAAAATGTTTTACAGCTGTTTTATTGAATCTGTTCTGACTTTTTCGTTTCTCTGCTGGTTTGGGATGTTGAACTTGAAAAACCGTAATCGCTTACAGGGTGTCATCAAAGAATGCGGGAAAATAATAGGGACTCAAATGAACAACATCATGGATCTATTTAAATCAAGATCTACATCAAAAGATAAAAAAAATTTGGCAGATCCCACTCATCCTCTACATGCTCAGTTCAATCTTTTGCCTTCAGGCAGAAGATATGGCCTACCTAAATGCAGAACGAACAGATTAAAAAAAACCTTCATCCCCTCAGCTATTGGATTTTTAAACAAGAACTAGGTTTTAAGCTTATCTCCTTTTACATATTTTTATCTTGGAAATCTTAACTTCATGTTTTTAAGGATGAATAGTTTGCTTTTATTATGCTGTACCTTTTTAGTAATGTTTTATGTATTTTGTTTTGATGGTACTTTTTATTCTGTTTTATAGCTGTATGAATGTGCTGGCTGTCTCACCACCTCTACCTGTTGTAGATGAATTGCCCCTTGGGGACCTAATAAAGAGAACTTGAACTTGATTTATTGTAGAGTGCTGTTTATTTAAAATATCATCCAAATGGGTCACTTTTATTTATTACTACAATACAATACAAACGTATTTTTGGCATACAGTATTTTCAAAATAAACATTTTGGGTGCGCGCTTCGTGTTGTTTACGTTTTAAATTCAGGTGATTTGTAATCATTTTACAAAAATTAAACAGACACACTAACATATATATTCAGCTAATAAATATATTTTTTTAGGTGTTTCTGTAGTTAAATTTTAAAGAAATGCAGGGTTTCCGCCGGCTGCGTGTGCACATATTGTTTCAACAGACGTAGCGAAACAAATTTTTAAAGCCAGCTCATTTCACAATTACGTTCATTTATTAAGGAAAAGTTCAGCTCAGACACATATTTGCTATAATTTTTAGCAAACAAATAATTGTTTTTAAGTGTTAATCTTCTTAAAAGCCTTGCTGTGCGCTCCTGCGGCAGACATTTGCAACAGAGCTAAACACTCGGTCCACAATTCCGGGTTGTCTTAGCGGTGACGCGTCACGTCAGCGGTGGATGACGCATTACGTCGGCGGTGACGTAGGTGCGACCTATATTACGGTGCGACCCGTTTATGGATTTTTCCAATTTTTTGGCAATAATTGGACAAAATGACCTATATTCCGGTGCGCCCTATAGTCCGGAAAATACGGTAGTTTGCAGGTATGGACTAAACTAACTGAAACTAAAGCAACGGTTAAATTCATTATTTTATTTCAACAGTTTTTGTGTTCTAATGTTCATGTGTTTAATACAAAAGCTAAAAAACATATTTCTTGTGTGAATCTCATCTCTTCATTCAGCAGTACACTGTAAAAAAAAATTACAGGTCACATCACAACTGGAGAGACAAACACCCCCATCATTCAGTGCATCATAGCATCCAGGTGAAAAACTGATTTGACACTTTCATTCTTCAAGACTTCTCCCTCCTGGCTGGGGATGCCCAAAGTCTACAGCAAACTTCACTTTTTCTTCTAATTTGACAAAATTAACTTAACATGTTGCTTTGCAGTATTATATAATTTTTTTAAAAACAACAAGGGGTAATTTTACTGAAATTACTTTATTTAGTAAAGTATTTAGTCTCCAAGTAAAACTACACCTGCACTTTAGTTTTTGTGGTGGTTTTTTTATCTATATTTTGTGCAGACTTTTTCCAATCTAAATAACAATCATTTTTAAAGTGCAGGTGTAGTTTCCTAAAACAACTAGCCTAAATAAAATGAAGTTTGTGTCATTCCTCTGATTCATTTTTTTAACTGATCTGTCTCTGATGGAGTTGTAATGTATACAGCAGTGTTGTGCATGTATATTACAGAGTGCCAGTGAACGCACCGCGAGTGAGAGCGTGACGTAGGCGCGCAGGTTCGGGTGTGAAAGAAAGTCAGAGAACGGAGCGGTGGAGGATCATGCAGTCTGTTAAGTGTATTTGTGCAGCTTAAACAATAAAGCAACGTCTGCTACAAACCAGCAAGGTTATTGAGCGTGCAGAGAAACATCACAGGAGTGACTGTGGAGCCGCGCGTGTTTGTAACACAGTTTACAGCGAGGACACGGCTGCTCAGAGCGGAGCGGGGCGGGGGGAGGGGGGGACAGCTGTCTATGCCTGCAGAGCAGGGGGGAGAGAAGCTGAGACGCGCGCGCGTTGTTTTTAACATTTTAGCAGTAACTAATTAGCGTTTTACACCAGTACAGACTGTTGGAGGGGATGTGCGCAGTTGTTTAAAGCGCTC
This sequence comes from Garcialebias charrua, assembly GCA_038048925.1. Lineage (NCBI taxonomy): Eukaryota > Metazoa > Chordata > Actinopteri > Cyprinodontiformes > Rivulidae > Garcialebias > Garcialebias charrua. Next base: position 24,608 of record JBBPBX010005838.1, read on the forward strand.
GGGTGTTAAGGGGCGGGGCGCCCTGACGTATTACGTCATGAAATTAGCATATCATGATATAAGATTTTTGCCCGGGCAAGCTTTTTATACCGGTATTACCGGTAACGATATGATATGGCCCAGCCCTACTCTACGCTGTATGTACGCAGAGGCACAAGCGTAGCCCCGCAGGGCATGAACGCACCAAGCTCAAACTTTACGAACGCAAACGCGTTGTCGCACAATAAACTGCACGGCGCCGGACTGTTTTGTATGTGACACAAATGTATTAAATTTCCCCTCTTCATCCCTGATCTGGCCTTTTTTCCCCCCCCAAAAGTCAAGTGATCGCTTCCTCCTCCGTTGACTCCATGACTGAAATGATGAGAAATTAATGAATTTGTCATGTGCAAATTAAACTCAGGTCCAGTGTGGCCGCACGAGGTTCTGCAGATTTCCTGGTGTAATGGTCTGATGTGTGGGCTGCAGAACCAGCACTCCGTTTTTTTTTTTAGAACTTTTTATTAAATCTGCAGTATGTAGTTTCTGTAGTGCAGTCTGTAAGTTTTCTAAAAATACATTTTTACATATTTCTTCACACTGTCACTATCTCCTGACAGGCTGATGTTAGACAAAGTAATCTCTGAAAAAACTAAACTTTTGTTTATTGTTTAATGTATATGTATCATTGCTGTTCATCATTCTTTAGTTTGTAACAGGTCGCTTTCGTAAATGAGCCCTCGAGGCTCAATAAGATTTACCTGACTAATTAAAGGTTGAATGAATAGTCCCCTTGCTTCTCCAGGTGGTAAATAAGCATTTCTAAAAAGCCACAGTGACCCGCCGTTAACCAGCCAATAAAAACGGAGTTTGTAACCAGCCAATAAAAACAGAGCTTCTCACTCCTCGTGCTCCTAACACCCCCCCCAGCCCCGTCCCAGCCCCCACAACCGCGCAGGTTCTTGTTCAAAGTATTGCAAAGCGATGCAAAACTGTTTTGTATGTGACACAAATGTATTAAATTCCCCTTCTTCATCCCTGATCTGGACTTTTCTTTTGTTTTTTTTTGCCAAAAGTCAAGTGATCGCTTCCTCCTCCACTGACAGAAATGAGGAAATGGATGAATTTGTCACGAGCAAATTAAACTCGGGTTCAACGTGGCTGCAAGAGGCTCAGCAGATTTCATGGTGTTCTGGTGTGCTGGACCAGCGCTCCATGTTTTTATTTTATTTTTTAGAACGTTTTATTAACATATACTCACAGAACTTTGCAGCGAATGAGACAGGACATGCATTCCAAGCTGCAGCGAGAGAAAGGGGAAGCAGAGCCATATATGGCTCTGAGTGGGGAGGGATCAGAATAATTTCCCTGTTGAAAATTTTTCTAAGTCCTGCGTTCTACATAAACTGCAGAGTGCAGCTTTAACATATAAACACAGAACACTGCTGCAGCTGAAGCTGCCAGCTCGCACCTTTTTTCCCCCACCCGACCTGTCAATCAATTCAGTAGGCGTGTCAGCAAATGACCAATCAGCGACCTCAATTAGTCCCGTAGGTAAATGCTCTGCCCTGCATCTGCTCAAATGACGTCAAGAATTTGGTGCGAAAACGCTGGAACCTCATGCTGAGCTATACTGTGAACTGCCTGCACATAGAACGCGCGCACGGACCGGCGTACGGCCGAACGCAGAGCTATACTGGAGCCTTTACAATGCTGTTATTGCTAGTATCATTCACCCTTCTGGAATAGCAAACAACCATCAGGGTGCTAACGATCCATCGGGTTTTGGCTGTCATCAGCAAACTGGTTGATTCACTGTGAGAGGGTGCTATTTATAAGACTAAAGGCCTTGTTAAACTCGGCAAGACGGCCTGTCGCACGTCTTTTACCCCCCGTTGAGTGAGCAAACATTGCGCAACTTTTGGCCGCACTCCCGCTGTGATCCCCCGGTGACAGCCCGTCGTGTACATAGCCCCCAGTCAGAACTCCGAGACGCTGACGATGCGGCTCGCAGCGTGTGATTGGTTCAAAGTTTGTGGGCGTTTTTTGTTTTTGCTTTGACAGACAGTTTTGAAGAGAAACTTGTCTGTGTGTGCGCGCGCAGGGCAAACCGTGCGCCTCCACACTTTGCGCATTGCACCCAACACACACACACCAATACATATATATATATATAAATATAAATATATATATATATATATATTTACGCGCGCGCACACAAAAGCATGCGCGCGCCTGCATGCACCCTTTAACAGAAAGCAAACTCTGCTGTTAAACAACAAGCCGTGATGGTCTAGTGGTACAGACGTTGCGCTGCCACTCAAAAGACGTGAGTTCGAATCACACATGGTTGAGGTTTTTTTTTTAATAATACGGTTATACGGGTACAGCATGCAAAACTGTAACTAAAGCCTATTTTGTGTGAGAAATCATTTAATATCTTATATTTTTTTTATATATGTGATTGCTATTTGAATTGATTGTTAATTTTGTTTGAAGAAGGGGCAGAAATAATGAGATTTTTTTCTTCTTCTGCCTCCTTTCATTTCATGTATTGTTTTGTTTTATAATGTGGTTTTGTAAATAATTTTCTTGTGTTTTTACAATTTGAAATGAATAAATTCAATAAAAAAATAAAAAAAGTTGGAAGAGGGAGGGAAGAGGGAGGGATTTATTATAATTTATCCCCCACGTCTTGCCAAGTATAAACACTCAATGCGGTCGGTGACACACACGCAATTGCATCATCGCTGGGTTCACTCAACGGGGGGTAAAAGACGTGAGACACTAGTATAAACCTAGCTTAAGCTGAATACAGCATCTCAGACTGAGGAATTCTTTCGGACAAAAGACTAAATTTTTTTTTTTTTTTTTGAATGTCCAGAGGACCAGACTTAACTTTTTTAGACACTTAAAATATTATTTTGAATGAAACTTGTTGATGACATCATGAGTTTTTGTTTGTTGTTAGAGCATTTTAATAAGTGGACAGTACTGAAGTGACTTTTCTGATGATATGTCAAGAAATATTTAAACTAATATACCAGACATTTTCTATTTCTGAATTCCTGGATATGTTGGTGTAGCAGAGTGCATTTTCTAGTTGAAATTGAACACATCGTGATGCTGTAACAAGCTGTGAAGAAGAGCAAGATTTTAAAAAAATCTGAATCGTGGACAGCTTGACTGCAGGATCCAAACAGTTCCTAACACAGCTTAGCTCCACACTTCACTTTAGACTGCAGTAAATAAATACATACCTGTGTAACCCTGATGTTTGGTTTGATACCAGTGAACTGATGAATCGCTCACCCAGGAACTCTTCTCAGCTTCACAACATTTATTAACATGAACTTCATCTGTAACAGAAAAAAAACATGTGGTTGGTGGTGGTCTGACATGTAGCTCCTGCCCCAACTCTGAGAACATCAGGCAGTAAAAAATGCCGTCAAGCCAGTCTCCACTTCCAAAATGATGGTTTTGTTGTGCACACAAACACTATGAATTATGGTAACCTTTGTGAGTTTTCAAAATAAAAGCTGTTAATGATGTCATACTTGCTGTTGTTACAAAATTATTTGTGGATGATTTATTTATATTATTATTTATTATATAATATGAGAACCATTACCATCAGGGAAAAGGTATAGATCAATCAAGACAAGAACAAACAGATTTAAATATAGTTTTTATCTGTCCACCGTTACTGAACTTAACAAAATCTGTAATAAAAACTGAATAAGGGACAACTGGTGTAATATCAATCTGCTTGTGTTGCACATTTGGAGAGTTTCAAACCTGTTATTAACTTTAATACAGTTTATATTTTTACATTGTTTTATATTTTACTGTTTTTACTAGGGATGCACCGATACCGATACCAGTATCAGGTATCGGGTCGATACCATGTGCGTTTACTCGTACTTGTACTCATAAAAGTGCTCCGATACCACAGGACCCGATACCAGTGTCATTTAAGTTTCATTTCGTTTTAAGTTTCATTTCGTTCAGTTTGTGCATAAACGCTCTAAACCAGTAGGCGGCGGAATCGAGCAACAGACTAAACGCCAGCCACATTAAAAAAAAGAAGAAGAAGACGACAAGCATGTTAGTCAGCACAAACAAGCAGAAGAAGGACAAGCAGCGTTAGCCCGGTGTCTCTTATTAGCTTAACCGCACAGTGGATTGACGAGGATTTTACACCACGGAGAGTCATCTTGAACGCAAAACAATTTCGGGGTTCGCACACGAGCCAGGCCATCGCAGCTGTGCTTCATGACATGCTCCAGGAGTGGGGGGTGAGCAAAAGCTCTGTTCACGTTGTGCTTCGTGATAACGCTAAAAACATGATAAAAGCCATGAATGATGCTGGACTCCCAAGCTTAGGGTGTGTCGCACACACCCTCCAGCTGGTGGTGAACGCCGGCTTGAAGATATTCAAGTGCAACTCAACCAACCACTTAAAAGACTCCAGCAGGACGTGCAGACTCGCTGGAATAGTACATTCTACATGTTACAGTCTCTCATTGAGCAGAAGAGGGTTCTTGGAATATATGGATCTGAACATGAGCTTCCAGAAAATCTTACAGCTCACCAGTGGGCAGTTTTAGAAAAAACTATTATTGTCCTGGCTCTGTTTGAAGAGTTGACACGAAAAGTAAGCTGCTCTGATGCATTGGTGTCAGATGTCATCCCTGCTGTGATTGTGCTGCTGAGACTCCTAAACAAAGAAACTGATGAAGATCATGGGATCAAAACCATGAAGTCGACTTTGGCTGAAGCTGTCAAGAGGCGCTTCACTGATGCTGAGAAAACCTCACTCTACTGCATCTCAACTGTACTGGATCCAAGGTAAAATAAATAAATAAAAATGATTTAAAAAAACCACTAATATAAGCCTTTATTTACTTATAATATATACTTATACTAAGTTAGTATACCAAGTAATCTGATATTATAATATTCAGTGAGGGCCCTGTAACACGTTTTAGACAACTTGAGCCAAATCATTGAAAATTTAACATCTACGATGAAGATGGAATAAAAAATAAATAAAATGGAAGTAATATTAGTAATGTGCACATGAAAAATATTTCACAAGTTGGCAGGACTTGTCTAAAAACATTACAGTGTGACAGGGCCTTAACATTTTTCCTTCTATTTTACCTGTAAATGATTACTGTCTTTTTTTTTAGGTACAAAGATCGTTTTTTCAACCACCACCATTGCAACGGAGACCAAGGATATGCTGAAGACAGAGCTGCAGAGGGTTTTCGCAGAACAACCAAAGGAGGATCTGGGAGAGTCACCTGCTAGAAAGCCTCGCAAGGTACAAGCGTGCAGCAGTCTGGACAGTGTGTTTGACGAGATCACAGGTGAGCAAGAGTCATCTTCACTGAGCCAAGCACCAGTTGGTGCTGCAATTCAGTTAGAGACCTACCTTGGAGAGCCTACAACTTCTCGGGAAGACAACCCACTGCAGTTCTGGGGAGTTAATAAAGTGCTGTTCCCTGATTTGGCTAAACTAGCACAAAGGTACCTCTCAGCTCCATGTAGCAGTGTCGAAAGTGAGAGACTTTTCAGCTCAGTGTCACACATTGTTGATGAAAACCGAAACAGAACAACTGCTGGTAATGCAGAAATGCTGCTTTTCATTAAAAAAACTTGCCCCTCACATTCTTACACCAGACCTAAACACACTACAGATACATATATAATTTGGCCAGCCATTATTTTATTTTTGTACAGTTAATTTTCATTCACATTTAGGTGAAAGATGTGGTGAGGCTGTTTGTTAAAAAAGATTCTGTAAGAGTTCAAATGTAAAACATTTTATTTTTTGTGCAAGTTTGGACATACAGATATGTACTATTATTTGCCAAGCCATTATTTTATTTTTGTACAGTTAATTTAATTTGCATTTAGGTGAAAGATGTGGTGAGGCTGTTTGTTAAGACTATGTAAGAGTTCAATGTAAAACATTTTATTTTTTGTACAAGTTTGGAGATTACCAATAGTAATGTACTTTGTTTATGTTTGAAGTGTCTTATGAAAATAAACAGTTTAAGTTCATTAGAATGATTTTTTTCAAAAATATTAATTAGTACTTGGTATCGGTACTTGGTATCGGCAAGTACTTCAATGTAAGTACTTGTACTTGTACTCGGTTTTCAAAAATCTGGTATCGGTGCATCCCTAGTTTTTACTTTTGTTCTGGGAATCAAACCCAGATTTAACTGTATTCATGTTGTGCAATGATAATAAAGGTCTCTTCTATTCTATTTTGCAGCAGGTTTTGAATTGTCTTCTGCTGAACTTGATCCACCACAAAGACTGTGTGGTTCACAGAGTTTCTGCACTAATCAAAATATTAAACTTTAAATTAAAATGTTCTCAGAGAACAATAAGTATAATTTTTATACACACTAACCAGAAACCTCCAGTGATTTTGGTCGACATGGACAAATAACACAAAGCTCTTGTAATTCTCAAAATTTACCAGTAAAAAGAAACAATTGATGTTAAAATGCTACAAATGTCATTTCTGAAATTAATGTACAATTTTAACTGTTATTTTTCCAAATGGTTATGATCACTTAAAAATATTCAACATATAAATTATTTTAAATAAAACATTACTGTTTTTTCTTGAACTATGTTGCATTTCAACGAGACAACAAATTTTCTGCACAGTAATGATGTGATTTGTGGTAAAGTCGTACTTACCCTCACTGTTTCTACAACATCCTGAAGAACGAGCAACAAACACAGCAACTTAGGGAAAATTACATGGAAAATGTCCAACTTTGGAGGGCCTTTATTTTGAAATTCCACATGAGATCTTGGTGACATTTGGTGAGCAACATCTGGAGATGTTCTACAGTCAGCCTGAAGTGAGACTGGTCACTGGAAACTAAGAGTTTTGTTTTAATATTAATGGAAACTTCAGGGAAAACAATTTAACATTCTCACATAATGAACATACAAATAACCACAAAACAGAGACAAAAGTTAAATATTATGGATCCATATTCACAGGAGGACATTAAAAATCATTTCTGAACATAGACCAGCAAGAATGACTTCAATCATCTAGAGTCAAAACATGAAAAACACATTGAAGTTTTTTATTTATTTAACTTAGCAACACAAAAAGTTCTCTACTCTTTGGATATGGGGGCGACATTCAAACTTTTAGTGGAAACAGCTGAGCAGGAATGTTGGTCCCATTACAGCTTCCAGTGCTAACATGTGTTTTATGTACAGAGTTTGTACCAACAGGAGACACACATCAGCTTTTATTTTGAAAGAACCTCGCAAGAGTGACTATCTAATTCATACTGCGGTAAAGTGAGCCTCCACTCGGCTCCGTGAGCCCTCACTGGCGTATTTGTGCGCGTTTACAAGACCTACTACATCCGGTGGTCCTCTAGAGTCAACCTGAAGTGAGAGTGGTGCGTGAAATCTAACCCTTATCTAGCAAAAAAGTCAGCAACTCTTGTTTATTCCTATGAACTCTGTCCAACTTTGGAGGTGCTTTATTTTGAAAGTCCACATTTGATGTTGCTGAAAGTTGGTGAGCAACATCTTGGGGTCCTCTAGAGTCAACCTGAAGTGAGAGTGGTGCGTGAAATCTAACCCTTATCTAGCAAAAAAGTCAGCAACTCTTGTTTATTCCTATGAACTCTGTCCAACTTTGGAGGTGCTTTATTTTGAAAGTCCACATTTGATGTTGCTGAAAGTTGGTGAGCAACATCCGGTGGTCCTCTAGAGTCAACCTGAAGTGAGAGTGGTGCGTGAAATCTAACCCATATCTAGCAATAAAGTCAGCAACTCTGGTTTATTCCTATGAACTCTGTCCAACTTTGGAGGTGCTTTATTTTGAAAGTCCACATTTGATGTTGCTGAAAGTTGGTGAGCAACATCCAGTGGTCCTCTAGAGTCAACCTGAAGTGAGAGTGGTGCGTCAAATCTAACCCTTATCTAGCAATAAAGTCAGCAACTCTGGTTTATTCCTATGAACTCTGTCCAACTTTGGAGGTGCTTTATTTTGAAAGTCCACATTTGATGTTGCTGAAAGTTGGTGAGCAACATCCTGTGGTCCTCTAGAGTCAACCTGAAGTGAGAGTGGTGCGTCAAATCTAACCCTTATCTAGCAATAAAGTCAGTAACTCTTGTTTACTCCTATGAACTCTGTCAAACTTTGGAGGTGCTTTATTTTGAAAGTCCACATTTGATGTTGCTGAAAGTTGGTGAGCAACATCCAGTGGTCCTCTAGAGTCAACCTGAAGTGAGAGTGGTGCGTGAAATCTAACCCTTATCTAGCAAAAAAGTCAGCAACTCTTGTTTATTCCTATGAACTCTGTCCAACTTTGGAGGTGCTTTATTTTGAAAGTCCACATTTGATGTTGCTGAAAGTTGGTGAGCAACATCCGGTGGTCCTCTAGAGTCAACCTGAAGTGAGAGTGGTGCGTGAAATCTAACCCTTATCTAGCAATAAAGTCAGCAACTCTGGTTTATTCCTATGAACTCTGTCCAACTTTGGAGGTGCTTTATTTTGAAAGTCCACATTTGATGTTGCTGAAAGTTGGTGAGCAACATCCAGTGGTCCTCTAGAGTCAACCTGAAGTGAGAGTGGTGCGTGAAATCTAACCCTTATCTAGCAATAAAGTCAGCAACTCTGGTTTATTCCTATGAACTCTGTCCAACTTTGGAGGTGCTTTATTTTGAAAGTCCACATTTGATGTTGCTGAAAGTTGGTGAGCAACATCCTGTGGTCCTCTAGAGTCAACCTGAAGTGAGAGTGGTGCGTCAAATCTAACCCTTATCTAGCAATAAAGTCAGTAACTCTTGTTTACTCCTATGAACTCTGTCAAACTTTGGAGGTGCTTTATTTTGAAAGTCCACATTTGATGTTGCTGAAAGTTGGTGAGCAACATCCTGGCGTCCTCTAGAGTCAACCTGAAGTGAGAGTGGTGCGTCAAATCTAACCCTTATCTAGCAATAAAGTCAGCAACTCTTGTTTATTCCTATGAACTCTGTCCAACTTTGGAGGTGCTTTATTTTGAAAGTCCACATTTGATGTTGCTGAAAGTTGGTGAGCAACATCTTGGGGTCCTCTAGAGTCAACCTGAAGTGAGAGTGGTGCGTCAAATCTAACCCTTATCTAGCAATAAAGTCAGCAACTCTTGTTTATTACAATGAACTGTCCAACTTTGGAACTGATTTATCTTGAAAGTCAAAATCAGATGTTGCTCAATGTTGTTGAGCAACATCTTGGGTTCTTCTAGAGTCAACCTGAAGTCAGAGTGGTCCTTAAATAGAGCTGTTAATCAATAATGTCATGTCAGCAACTTTTGATTAAAGGTTCAGCATGTAATTTCTGGAACACACTGGAACTTAGGAAAATTATGAACAGAGACACGTTTCTGGTCCCTCCCACTCAGAGCCATATATGGCTCTGTTACCCTTTGCTCTGCTGAAATTCAAATTCAAGCTCTGTTTTTATTGGCTGATTCAAATTCAAGCTCTGTTTTTATTGGCTGGTTACAAACTCTGTTTTTATTGGCTGGTTAACGGTGGGTCACTGTGGCTTTTTAGAAATGCTTTTAGAGAAGCAAGGGGACAATAGTTTTTTTCAGAGATTACTTGTCTAAAATCAGTATGTCAGGAGGTAGTGACAGAGTGAAGAAATATGTTAAAAATATATTGTTAGAAAAGTTACATACAACTAGGGGTGGGCGATATGGCTCAAAAATTATATCGTGATATTTCAGAGTATTATCACGATAACGATAAATTTCGTGATATAACCTAAAAAAAAAAATCAAATGTATTTATTTGACAAAATTAACTTAACATGTTGCTTTGCAGTATTATATAAATTTTTTTAAAAACAACAAGGGGTAATTTTACTGAAATTACTTTATTTAGTAAAGTATTTAGTCTCCAAGTAAAACTACACCTGCACTTTAGTTTTTGTGGTGGTTTTTTTATCTATATTTTGTGCAGACTTTTTCCAATCTAAATAACAAACATTTTTAAAGTGCAGGTGTAGTTTCCTAAAACAACTAGCCTAAATAAAATGAAGTTTGTGTCATTCCTCTGATTCATTTTTTTAACGGATCTGTCTCTGATGGAGTTGTAATGTATACAGCAGTGTTGTGCATGTATATTACAGAGTGCCAGTGAACGCACCGCCAGTGACTGAGCGTGACGTAGGCGCGCAGGTTCGGGTATGAAAGAAAGTCAGAGAACGGAGCGGTGGAGGATCATGCAGTCTGTTAAGTGTATTAGTGCAGCGTAAACAATAAAGCAACGTCTGCTACAAACCAGCAAGGTTATTGAGCGTGCAGAGAAACATCACAGGAGTGACTGTGGAGCCGCGCATGTTTGTAACACAGTTTACAGCGAGGACACGGCTGCTCAGAGCGGAGCGGGGGAGGGGGCAGCTGTCTGCCTGCAGAGCAGGGGGGGAGAGAAGCTGAGACGCGCGCGCGTTGTTTTTAACATTTTAGCAGTAACTAATTAGCGTTTTACACCAGTACAGACTGGAGAGGATGTGCGCAGTTGTTTAAAGCACTCGGGTGGGCGGTGCGCCCTGACGTATTACGTCATGAAATTAGCATATCATGATATAAGATTTTTGCCCGGGCAAGCTTTTTATACCGGTATTACCGGTAACGATATGATATGGCCCAGCCCTACATACAACTCCTTTAATGCAATGAACTATGTTCAACTTTGAAAGTGAAATTCTCCATGTGTAATTGTTTTCTCACAGTATGCCAAATTAGAAAATTTTTCAGAGGTGGTTTGTTTTGGAAGTAAAGTGGTTTAAACTCAGTAAATAAAATACAAACTGAACTGTGCAACTTTGGAAGGCATTCATTCAACTTAATGAGCAACACGGGGGGAGGGGGTGCACACGGGGGGAGCAAAGTATCAAGCAGTTTTATTTTTATGGGGGTGGGGGAATTGACATTCTCACATAATGAATACACGTTTATTTGAATACAGCTTTTATTTATTTATTTTGGGGAGAAAATATAACAGATTCAGATTTAATTTAATTATTTTCTACTATATTTATTTATTTTGGGGGGAAATATAACAGCTTCAGATTTAATTTAATTATTTTCTACTATAAACAGCTTTTATTCATGTACTTTTCATCAATTGGGGGGGGGGCAAAGTATCAAGCAGTTTTATTTTTATGGGGGTGGGGGAATTGACATTCTCACATAATGAATACACGTTTATTTGAATACAGCTTTTATTTATGTATTTTGGGGGGAAAATATAACAGCTTCAGATTTAATTTAATTATTTTCTACTATAAACAGCTTTTATTCATGTATTTTTCATCTATTGACGTTTATTTTCAGCTTTTATTTTGAAAAGCTACAAGCAGCGCTTCACAGGGGCGTTACCGTAGTAGGTCTTGTAAACGCGCACAAATACGCCAGTGAGGGCTCACGGAGCCGAGTGGAGGCTCACTTTACCGCAGTTAATTAATGGTGTTAGCGCGTGCACAACCAAACTGCGTGAGCGCTGACTTTTCGAAGTGGAGGCTGCTGGACCGAAGTATAATATTGAACAATTTTACTAGAAATTACAACCATACCTGTTAGAGAACAAACATGTGGTTGGTGGAGGTCTGACGAGAAGCTCCTGCTCCTACACAGAAAAACACACACACAGTCACGAGACTAGATTTTCCAAACACGCGACAACGAGACGTAGCTGCTAACAGCTACACATGCTAACAGCTACACATGCTAACAGCTACACATGCTAACAGCTACACGTGCTAACAGCTACATGTGCTAACAGCTACACGTGCTAACAACTACACGTGCTAACAGCTACAGATGCTAACAGCTACAGATGCTAACAGCTACACATGCTAACAGCTACACATGCTAACAGCTACACATGCTAACAGCTACACATGATAAGACCTACACATGCTAACAGCTACACATGATAAGACCTACACATGCTAACAGCTACACATGCTAAGACCTACACATGCTAACAGCTACACATGCTAATAGCTACACATGCTAACAGCTACACATGCTAAGACCTACACATGCTAACAACTACACATGCTAACAGCTACACATGCAAATAGCTACACATGCTAACAGCTACACATGCTAACAACTACACATGCTAACAACTACACATGCTAACAGCTCCACATGCTAACAACTACAGATGCTAACAGCTACAGACGCTAACAGCTACAGATGCTAACAGCTACAGATGCTAACAGCTACACACGCTAACAGCTACAGATGTTAACAGCTATAGACGCTAACAGCTACAGACACCAACAGCTACAGATGCTATTGCTAACAGCTACAGATGCTAACAGTTACAGCTGCTAACAGCTACACATGCTAACAGCTAAAGATGCTAACAGCTACAGATGCTAACAGCTACAGATGCTAACTGAGTGAACTAACTTCCTCTCCACAAACAAGAAGCTGCAGTGTTACAAGCCTCTGGCAGCAATAGCTTGGAACTAAATCACAGAATAAAGTATTTGACTCACGAGAAGTCTTTTTTCATTAGTAATTGAAATAAATCACGGAGCTAAATCCAGACGTAGCTTCTCATCAGAAGGAAACTCAGTATCTTGTAGCTTCCTTTGTTTCTCTGCTGTAAACCTTGGAGGGTGTCACGGGCAGAGGTGGAAACTCTGCTTCCATCCCCTCATCAACATCTGGGCTAATATAATCATGCATGCTGGCAGCGGTCGAACTTTTAGATCCAGCTAGCTTGTTGTTAGCTACGCTAGCGGTGGATAGTTTGCTGGACTCGTGTTTTCTTCTTTCTGCACCTTCACATCACTCTACAGTGCCTATACACTTATTATGGTACCTTGTCAGCAGAATGTCTCCTTGTAGCAAACAACTCCCTTTAATATATGAAAATGTGTCGGTTGAATATCAGAGCTCCCAAACTGCGTCCGTTTAGAGCGCCGCCATCTTGAACACGAAGGAAAACATCAGGCCGAGCTGGTGACGTCATGTCAGTGTTGCCAGGTGAGAAATGTAGGATTATCGTACTAGAGCCCTAAAATTATCGTATTTTGAGGGAAATTATCGTACACCCGTCAAAACCAAAATAACAAGTGTTGTGTTCAGAAAACACAGTGTTTAATGTGTTTGTTGGGTCTGTAATGGTGTGCTCTGTTTGTTACGACATGTTACTGTGCCTTTAAGAGATGCTTTACGGCATGGGTAAATGTGTGTGTGTGGGGGGTTTTGAGTTCAGTAAAGTTTGGTGCACGAAGCGACACGGTGTGGTTATTGAGTTCCCGCGGACACTACATTTTGGCAGACGAGGATGTCCGGACTCACGTTACCACCACCGCCACCTTTCCTGCCTGTCCCCGGCGACCCAGCTGTCCATGGCGGCCTACATGAGCTTTTGGCGAAAGAGGTGGATAATATAAGCTGCTTGACCCACAGCCATACCAGATTAACAGAAAGGATAAAGTTACAACATCCAGTGGGACAGATGGCGGACGGCGTTCGAGGACTACTTGCTGGCTTTGGGACACACTGAACTGGCGGAAGCGAGGAAGTGCGCGCTCCTCCGCCATTGTCTGGGCCAGGAGGGTCAAAGAATCTTCGCCACGTTCACGTTAGCGGACAATAAATACACCACGGCCACAGCTGCACTGAGGACTCATTTCAGCTCCGGACGGAGCCGGCGGATGAACCGCTTCGAGTTTCGTCAGAGGAAGCAGCGACCGGGTGAGTCTGTAGCCAACTATGTCTCAGCACTACGAGAGCTGGCTAGACTCTGTGAGTTTGGGGCGATAGAAGAGGGACTCATAGTTGATCAGCTGATAGAAAAGACGTCGTGTGACCAACTGAGGGAGAGACTTTTATTAGAACCAGACTCCATGACGCTGGCGGGCGCTCTGGTTATTGGAAAGCACTATGTCTCAGCACTACGAGAGCTGGCTAGACTCTGTGAGTTTGGGGCGATAGAAGAGGGACTCATAGTTGATCAGCTGATAGAAAAGACGTCGTGTGACCAACTGAGGGAGAGACTTTTATTAGAACCAGACTCCATGACGCTGGCGGGCGCTCTGGTTATTGGAAAGCAGCTTGAAACAGCACTAACAGAGGCGCGAAAATTCTCCCGCGCGGCGCACGAACCGGTGACGTCATCAACACCGGACGTTCATCACACAGAGGCTGTGGAGGGGGCTGACTGGCCGAGTGGCAGCTGGGATGTGCAGAGAGTGGACAGGGGGCCCAGCAGGAGCTGTGGTAACTGTGGCTCCTCTAACCATGCAACTAGAGACCAGTCATGTCCTGCACATGGGAAACTTTGTCATAAATGCGATAAACTGAATCATTTTGCACGCTGCTGCCGCTCTTCTGCTCGCCAGGATACTACTGTGGTTCCCATTAACACTGTACAGACTCTGCAGCCGTCGTTCAAGCTCTGCACATGTCGCGTGGGTGCAGCTCACGTCCCGCTCCTTGTGGACACAGGGGCCAAAGTGTCAATTTTGAATAAAAGCACGTATGATCGTTTCTTCAGCCGTACACCCCTGGAAGCAGCCACTACAACCCTGTTGGGCTACGGTCACTCTCCCATCGACACTCTGGGCGTGGTCCGCCTCCCTGTCCAGTATGATCAGCAATTTACGCCTGACGCCAAATTCTGCATCACCCGGAAGGGAGCTAACATTATGGGCCTAGACTTGTTCCTCGCCCTGGGCTTTGCTGTGAGTGAGCCTGCCACAGCCCCTCTCACCCCAACCTTTTGGCCACCTTCACCTTGGGAACATATTCAGGTCGACATCTGTGGGGAACTTCAGGGGGCACCTGCACACGCTCGCTACCTGCTGGTTGTTCATGATCTTCACTCGAAGTGGCCTGAGGTTTGTCAACTGAGCTCCATCACTGCACACACCATCATAGACTGCCTGGACAACCTGTTTGGACGCTGGGGCCTTCCCAGTGTTGTTACGACGGATAATGGGGCCCAGTTCACCTCAGCAGAGTTCACAGAGTTCCTCACACTACGCTCCATCAGGCACATCAGGACAGCACTTTATCACCCAGAGAGCAATGGTGGTGTGGAACGACTCAACGAAACTCTCAAAAATGGACTCCGAGCCTGTCTGGAGGAGGGGAGAACATACAGCGACGCTCTCAACCAAACCCTCTTGACCATCCGGGCATCCAAGCATCCCACCACAGGAGTTTCACCGGCGATGCTGATGATCGGGCGCGAACTGAAGCAACCCCTGGACTGTCTGAGAGCTGAGCCAGCTCCTGCACGCGGGAGCCCAGAGCTCCAGAAAGCCAGAGCTCAGGTGAAGGGTTCGCAGGCCCGGATGAAAGAGAGGTTTGATGCCACGCACCGAGTGCAGACCCCCTCAATGGCTGCAGGGGATTGGTTTGATGCCACGCACCGAGTGCAGACCCCCTCACTGGCTGCAGGGGATTGGGTCAGGATCAAACGGCGTCATCGGAGAAATAAACTGAAATCCTTCTGGTCAGAGCCACTGCGGGTGGTTAAGCAATTGGGGCCGGCCACATACAGACTGGAAAATGGGGGTCGTTGGCACGCAAACCGTCTGCACAAGGTCATCGCCCCACCAGCATCTGTTTCACCGCTGACCCCAGCAACGGCGCTGGGTTGGCAGCCTAGGCCAATGACTTTTCGGGTGGGGGATACTCCACCAGCTTTACCCGACTCCACTCAGCAGCCAGCATGGCCCCAGAGTATGAGGGCCCCGCCTGTCTGGCTTGGGGACTATGTGACAGGGTGATTGTGTTACTGAAGATCTGTTAATCTGTGTTTTATTGAGTCCAGATTAATCTGTTATTCTTTGCAAAGTGTTATGTTTTCAAGGGGGGTGAAGGGGGGAAAATGTTGTGTTCAGAAAACACAGTGTTTAGTGTGTTTGTTGGGTCTGTAATGGTGTGCTCTGTTTGTTACGACATGTTACTGTGCCTTTAAGAGATGCTTTACGGCATGGGTAAATGTGTGTGTGTGGGGGGTTTTGAGTTCAGTAAAGTTTGGTGCACGAAGCGACACGGTGTGGTTATTGAGTTCCCGCGGACACTACAGATATCGACCGAAATTAAGAACTATATCGTGATAAAAATTTTGGCCATATCGTCCAGCCCTACCTTTTAGCATTAGACCTCCCGAATCCGATGCTAATGTTAGCTTGTTCCTCTTCCGGTGTTTGCCAGCTCCGCTCGTTGCACACGGCGATTTTGGGAGTTATCGCTGTTCCAGTCAAGACAACACAAAGTTCACCAAGTGTCTCCCGTAAATTAATCCGTAAGGAGAAGGTCCTCGCTGCTGCCAGGCTGCTGCCAGGCTGTACAGTTGAAGCTCCGCTTCATCCGCCAGAGGAGGGGTCCCGTTGCCGCAGGTCCCTACGCCGGGGGTCCGCTCGTTTAATTTTTGCCGGCTGCGCGTTGGGAGCGATCGCAAATACACTAAAAATTGAACTAAAACATAAAAATAACAATTATACTTTATTTATAAAGCCATTTAAAAAACACAGCTGCAACAAAGTGCTGTACACATGAAATTAAGAACATATAAACAAAAGATGAGATGAAATCATGAAAAACAACAGTCATGTGTTTAATACAGAAGTGGGTTGAGCCTAACCAGGGGTTGCTAGGTGAGGGGCTGGACTCAGGTTGGGGTGGGTTGTCCTCTCTCGCTTGTGACGTAACATGCGAGAGTATTTTAAAACGAAACGTATCTTATCACAGTAAAATAAATTTACTAGAGTAAATAAACCACTGGGTGCATTTTTTTGCCACTAGGACTGTTTTTTTATGAAGTACATACTCAAAGTTGAGTAAAAAAAACTTTAAAAAGTGAATTTTGAATATGTGGTCCCCTTTAATACAGCTGTGGACAGGATCACTGATTCTTGCAAGGCTGGGTAAGTTGGGCATTTATGATTTTGTGGGTTACTTTTGAAATCAGTGCTTTCTGTTGTTGGTGAATATTTGAGTGTGCCTGGCCTGATACAGTACACTGTACTCGGTGCTAGCTTGGCTAACACGTTTACAGTTTAGTGAAAAGCCTTTTCAGGTAGAATGAAATCTTTAATGTATGTTAGATATGGTACACATTGCATATTGATCTCTTCAGCTAACGTAAGACTGTGTAACAGACAGGCTTCAAGGTGTAGAAGTTGTATCGGTAAATGCGGTCGTGCACCAGCTTCGATCCAAGCAAGGCATTCAGTTTCATGTTAAGGAAAACTGTGAATTTTACTTCCACAAATACGGTCAGGGTACCTGACATCTCCTGTACAGATACCCCACTGACAGTGGAGGACCATTTTTCCAGCCCTGATGCAAAACCTTTCTGCACCGTATGCTAGCTCACAATGTAAATTAGCATGTCTAAAAAAGCTAAGTCTGGTCCTCTGGACATTCTCTGGTCCAAAAGAATGTCCAGAGGACCAGACTTAGCTCTTTTAGATTTTTCTACCTGGATTATTGGGCACGCAGCAGGGTAAATTCGCATGTGTTTATTACTACTGTAGCTTCTGTTTGTGAGACGTCACGCCACTGGTAGCTGCGCTGTGACGTGAAGTGGGCATTAGCCAATGACACGCGGCCCTGTGGGCGGAGCTTGGTAAGGTCCATTGTAAGAGGGGGACAGTTGAACCCGGAGGCCTCCATCCCTGTTTAATGATGGACGGTTTCTTTTCACAAAGATGGTCTCCTTTACTCCTCTCTCAAACCATTGTTCCTCTCTATCAAGGATGTGAACATTTTCATCCCTGAAAGAGTGACCGCTGCACTCCCGCTGCGATCCCCCGGTGACAGCTTGTCTTGTACATGGCCCCCTGTCAGAACTCCGAGACGCGGACGATGCGGCTCGGAGCGTGTGATTGGTTCAAAGTTTGTGGGCGTTTTTTGTTTGCGCCTTTCAGTGCGAGCTGAATTTCATTAAAATATAACTGCAGAAACGCCAAAAAAAAATGTGTTAGCTGAATATATATACAGTGTATTAGTGTTTCTGAGTTACATTTTTTAACAACTGATTACAAATCAGCTTATTTCAGAAGCATTTCCGCCTTTAAGCACGAGCTGAATTTCATTCAGGAGAGGGCTGTGCAGTGCGAAAACGGCTTTCGTTTTTGCTTTGACATGGATAGTTTTGAAGAGAAAATCGCTGAGGCGGTCCGGTGGGAGTGCGCGTGACGTATGCAGTGGGAGGGAAGAGGGAGGGATCACTATAATGTATCCCCCAGTCTTTTCAAAGTATAAACACTCAAATGCGGTTGGTGACTCACACGCAATTACGTTATCGCTGGGCACTCAACGGGGGGTAAAAGAAAAGACGTGCGACAAGAAATATAAACCAGGCTTTCGTGTTGCTGCTTCTCTTTGAGCCAACAGTTTCAGTCCAGAAACACTGCATTGTTTCTATCCCAAAACAAAATGTCTATTGGCTTCTCTGCAGTGCTAAGCAAATTAACCATGAGCTTAGATGTTTAGTTTATGGTAAATGGTAAATGGAGCTTATTTATATAGCGCTTTCTAGCCCCCTGTGAGGAGCCCCAAAGCGCTTTACAATACCAACGCTCATGATAACGAACTCACAAATCGAGGTAATGGAGCATCATTATATTAAATCCGTTTGTCCTGATAAAACATGCAGTGGGAGTGCACGTGACGTATGCAGTGGGAGGGAAGAGGGAGGGATTATCCCCACGTCTTAAAGAAGTATAAACATTCAATGCGGTCGGTGACACACATGCAATTACGTCAGCGCTGGTTTCACTCAACGGGGGGTAAAAGACATAATACAAGAAGTATAAACCAAGCTTGAGAAGCTCTTTTTATACCCAATCATGTTGTCAATTGACCTAATTAATGTTAATTGGTCTTCCAGCTGTTCGTTATATGCTCAATTTCGTTTTTCCAGCCACTTATTGCTACTTGTCCCAACTTTTTTGGGATTTGTCGACACTATGAAATTTTGAATCAACATATTTTTCCTTTAAAATTTTACATTTACTCAGATTAAACCTTTGATCTGTCATCTATGTTCTATTATGAATAAAATATTGACAATTGCCATCTCCACGTCATTGCATTCAGTTTTTATTCACAATTTGTTTAGTGTCCTAGCTTTTTTGGAATCCGGTTTGTATGTCTTTAAGACATGCTTGTAGTCTAAGTAGCTGATTTGATTCATTGGGTCTCATGGACATGTGTATCATCAGCATAACAATGAAAATGTATCCCATGCTGTTTAATAACATTACCTAATGGAAGCATGTACAAGGTAAAGATAATTGGTCCCAGCACTGAACCTTTAGGAACTCCATGACTACCGGTAACTTTGGTAACCATACACATACACTCCATATAAGAATATATGTAGTACAATATAAATTGCTTCAAAGATTTCTATATTAATCTATTATTAGGTTTTGTAGTATTCATGTGTTTTAATTTTTAATCAGTCATAGAAATATTAATTATGATCCAGCAACTGTAATGTGAGGTGACTTTAAGCACCGTTTACACTATAGTCAATATTTTACAATATACTTCATTGATATTTTGATGAGAATACTGAATTTTGATTTGTTTCAAGTCTATTTGAATAAAGCATGCAGGTATAGAAGCCATTAAGCAAACAGAATAAAATTGTTCAGACTTCCGAGCAAGTTTTAAGGTTTTATTACATGTACAGTACATAAACATATTTTTTTCTGAAGAGAACATGTAGGAGACCTGTGCTGGCAAAATGAGTAGCATAGTTTTTATTATTTTCAAGTTCTCCATCTCCAAAAACTTCAAAAATGATACGTAGTTTGTTGAATTATGAGGATTTATCACTTGTCATTAAACTAGTTTTGTCTACAATAAAGCCAGTTTAACAGCCTAAGCTTCACAGTGACACCAACTATTATACAAAGGGATTTCCCTGCTCTACGCCTGCTGGCAGAGAAACGTGGTCTGTTTTCAAATGAAATTATAACTAAATGTTTTCCCTCAAACTTGAAATAAGCTGTGCTGTCATCCCAAAAAGCTCCAATATATGTTGATATTCTTATTCAGAACTTTACATTGGTGGCAAATGTTTTCAATCCAGGGTGGCTCAGTGTTGCAGTTGGTAGACCTGCCACCCCTCAGAGAGAAGGTTGGATCAACTCCCGGCTAGGGACCTTTCTGAGTGGAGTTTGTTTTCTCCATGCATGCGTGGTTTTCTCTGGGTTCTCTGGTTTCCTCCCACAGACCAAAAACATGCATGTTAGGCTGATTGGTAACTAAATATTCCCTAGGTGTGAGTGAGAGGTTGTTTGTCTCTTTTTTCTCTATGTGGTCCTGTGATGAACTGGAAACCTGTCCAGGGTGTCTCCCGCTTCTCGTACAGTGACTGTTGGACATGGGCACTAGTGACCCCCGTGACCCAAAAAGGAAGAAGCGTGTAAAGATAATGATGGATGGAGTTTTCAAACCCAGAGCATGAGGTAGACTTTGTTTGTAGGTCTTCCTGTTTTTGGCTGTTAGGAATACAGTACATAGAACTACCGTATTTTCCGCCGTACACATTGCACCACCCTATAAGTCGCATCAGTCCAAATATGTCTAAAAAATGGAAAAATCCATAAATAAGTCGCTTAGCCATATACGTCATATCTATTATGCGTCACCGCTGATGCGTCACGTTTATTACTCGTTACTGCTGACAACCTGGAAATGTGGGCCGATGTTGTGCCAAAAATCAATGAGCTGCCAATCGGCAGCCGCGGGAAGAACGAACGAAGGTCAGGGGGTTCTATGGCAAGTCGATTGTGTCATTAATAGCTGGTGAAGATTCTCAGTCATCCAGGACATGGTAAATTCTAAAAAGTTCAAGAAAAAAACAAAGTGTAATACATAAAGTCCAGTTGTTTTCCTCTTTAATTTTTTTTAATTTGTCATTATAGCCACGTTTACCTATTACATGATACAACGGCGTGCCTTTCTGCTACTACTACTCTGCTGCCATCTAGTGGCTGAAAATGGTACTGCTAAAAAAAATTCAGTCTGAATGAATGAAAATAATCATATCTCAGCCAAAATTTGGTTTATAAATATGGGGAGAAAAATCAGAAAATACATCTGTTTGTCCTATAAGTCGCAGGGCATGCAAATTATATATAAAAACCTGTTTTATCACTGAAGTAGAGCCATTAAAGTAACTTTCACTAAAGCTTATTAAAGCTTGTCTTGGCCCATCATCTAGTCTTTCTTAAAAAAAAATCACTCATCTATACTTGCTGTTTCTGCAGTTTTACCCCACATTAAAGGCTAAGAACAGGCCTATGTTACACAACTCATATCTCAGTGAGTGAAAACGGGAGAACAAACAAGAGGCCAGATGATGGTCAAGCCAACACTTTGGAGCATTTTGTCTTCGAAATGTATGGTTCATTGCTCCCGTGCTCCATTCTGTGACCTGTTGATGACATGTGATCCGGTGAAGCCTCTGGGGGTGTGATGAGGTCAGATGGGACGTACAGAGAGGTAGTTGTCAGCGTTTTCCACTCCAGCGCTGTGAAATAGAGCCATCCGGGTTCCTGCAAGTCCAACGAGAGAGCTGGCATGAAAAGAAATCTTCTAGGAACGGCTGACAATTTTCATGGGCTTTCAAGGAACTGCTCCAGTAGTTCATATTACGTTGGTGTTTATGCGTCAGAGGGTTAACTCCTAAAGCATGCTGGTTTTTTTTATATGGTGTTGTTGGTTCCAGAAAAGGACAGAGTTCTGGCTTTTATCCCATGGTACCAGAACTTTAAGAGAAAACTGCACAATGGTGTCACTGTTCTCTTTGTTTACCAGCTGACTCATACATCTCAAACATACTTTGTATTTCATTTCTATAAATTACTAAAAACAAATACCGGTAACCTGCAAACACAGGATGTTTTTTTTTAGCTCAAGCAAAAATAATAAAATGCTAATCTGCTGGGTTTTTGCTTCAAGCAAGCCTTCAGTCTTGGAGCATTTTTATTAGGCTTCATAAAGAGAAAATCAATCATCTGAACAGAGAGAACAACAAAACCAGGAGGGACAGCACAAATAAAGCTGTTTGTGGAAAACAACACAAAATCCTAAAGAGAAGAGAGAAGCTGTAACTTCTGTCCTTTGCTAACAAAAGCAAATATTTTAGCTGCTTTGTTGAACCTTTTGTTGAAGTCAGATGTCTAACTCGTTAAGAAGAAAAACAGGTTGTCAGCAGGACAAAGATAACCAGGCTTTCAAACAGGAAGATCAGTTTGCCCCTCAGACCGAGGATTTTAAGCTCAGTGGCTGTCGAGTCAAAGTAAACACTTTATGTTGTAGCTTTTGTGTTGCGTCAGCTCAGACACAAGTATCCACAGTATTCTTGGGGGTGTCACTGTAGAAGCGAATGTGCATTGTACTTCCTGTCCGACACCGGAAGTGCCTGTATTCCATAGGTGGAGTATGGATCGCGGGTGTTTTTGAAAGTTATTTTCATTCATTTTATCGGAGCAAACACAGCTTTTGTTTAAACGGAACGTTTACAGAAATGTCCTACCGGGGTTCAGGTACCTGCTGTGCTGTTCGCGGCTGCACCAACAACCGGACCAAGCTAAATCTTTGGCTAAAACAACAGTGTTTTCAACACGGACCCAAAACAAAGAAAGAGTGTTCCTGCATCCTTCTCTATGGCTGTGTCTGCGCGATCAGGTAACATCTGTAATTTCTTTTTATTCAGGGAGGGTTTATTAATGAGAGTTTTGGATGATTTACTGTCTTAAAATGATATATGTCAGACGCGACAGGTACTTTTAGCCGAGATAGCTGCTAATAAACCTTAGCCGAGAGGCCGGAGCAAACGCGTTCGCTATTTATGTAGTTTTAAATTATGTCAGCGCGATCAGGTCACATCTGTTATTTCTTTTTATTCGGGGAGGGATATTAATGAGAGTTTTGGAAGATTTACTGTCTTAAAACGATAGATCTCAGACGCGACCGGTATCTTTAGCCGAGATAGCTGCTAACAAACCTTAGCCGAGAGGCCGGAGCAAACGCGTTCGCTATTTATGTATTTTTAAATTATGTCTGCGCGATCAGGTAACATCTTTTTAGTCGGGGAGGGTTTATTAATGAGAGTTTTGGAAGATTTACTGTCTTAAAACGATAGATCTCAGACGCGACTGGTATCTTTAGCCGAGATAGCTGCTAATAAACCTTAGCCGAGAGGCCGGAGCAAACGCGTTATTTTTAAATTATGTCTGCGCGATCAGGTAACATCTGTAATTTCTTTTTATTTGTCCCTCCTCTTTTAACAAAACGAGTGGTGTTCCCACATTTTTAATGAACTAAAACAACAAAGTTTGGACTGTCTTCAACTGTATTACTCGCATGTAAACAAACGGGGTTTCCGGTCAACCGGAAGTCGTGTGCACATTTCGCGCAAAGCATCATGGGGCATAGGAATACTGTGGATTGTTTCTGTTTCAGGCTATAAGGGCTGATAAGTATGATTACTAGGCCTGTTGCTATAAACAATAAATCGATTACCGTATTTTCCGGCCGAAAAGTCGCACCGCCCGATTTGTCGCTTTATCCAATAATGTCCAATAACTTGGAAAAATCCATAAATGTGTCGCACCTCCGTATACGTCACATCTTTTATGCGTCACCGCTGACGCGTCACCTATGTTACGCATCACCGCCCTGCTACATATGGCAGCCACAGGAGCGAGCGAGCACAGAAGGACTTTACAAGATTAACACGGTAAAAACAACTTATTTGTTTGCTGAAAATTATAGCAAAGATGTGTCTGAGCTTAACTTTTCCTTAATAAATTCACGAATTGGTCAAATAAGATGGATTTAAAAAAGTAGATTAGCTATGTGCACGCGCGCGGGTGGGACGGCTTCATTTCTTTAAAATTTTGCTAAATAAACGCTTCAAAAATATATTTCTTAGCCGACATTATAGTACAAGTGTTCCTGAGCTTAACCTTTCCTTAATAAATTCATGAAATTGTCAAATCAGCTGGATTTTAAAAAGTAGTTTTGCCATGTGCATGCGCAGCGAGCGGATATGCTTCATTTCTTTAATATTTAGCAAGATAAACGCTTAAAAATATATTTGTTAGCTGACATTATAGCAAAAGTGTTCCTGAGCTTAACCGTTCCTTAAAGCTGCAGTATGTAGCTTTTTTTATGAACATATTTCTTCACTCTGTCACTACCTCCTGACAGACTGATGTTAGCCAGGTAATCTCTGAAAAAAAATTAAAAAAAATATTGTCCCCTTGCTTCTCCAGGTGGTAAATAAGCATTTCTAAAAAGAAAAGGTGACCCGCCATTTTCCAGCCAATAAAAACAGAGTTTGTAACCAGCCAATAAAAACAGAGCTTGAATTTGAATCAGCCAATAAAAACAGAGCTTGAATTTGAAATTCAACAGACCACAAGGGGGCAGAGCCACATATGGCTCTGAGGGGGAGGGATCAGAATGCTTTGCCTGTTGAAAATATTTCTAACTGCTGCAGTTCTACAGAAACTGCATACTGAACCTTTAATAAATTCACGTAATGGTCAAATCTGCTGGATTTAAATTGTTTCGCTTTGACGTCTTCCAAACGGTCGTGAAAATAAATTATAAATAAATCGAATTTTAGCTCAAACATCTCCTACAGCTAATGGGTTGTCCATCCAGTGATTACTTTCTGTAAGTTTCATCAAAATCTGTCATGTGGTTCATGAACTATTTTGCTAACAAACACTAGTTCAGACCTACCTCCAGAGTTCAGGGGGCCGGGCTGCGACAGAGTGAGTCCGAGCAGAGGAGGCTTTTTTCGGACACATGAGCTGGGAACGGTCGGTGGACCCTAGCAGCCGAAAGTGGTACTGCTCCATTTTTTTCGTCAGAATGAATGGAAACTGTCATATCTCAGCCAAAAATTGGTCTAAAAATATGGGAAAAAATCCATAAATATTACGCTTCGCCCCATAAGTCGCAGGACATGAAAAATAGTTTTAAAAAATCTGCGACTTATAGGCTGAAAAATAAGGTAATCGCATGATAAATGAAAATTATCGACCTCATTTTAATTTATCAGCTGTATTGTTTCTTCGTGTCTCTGAAGACACTGGATGACAAAAGGCTCAACTCCGGTGCTCTTCACTGACCTCACCCTTTCTCTTTTAAATCTGTTTTAACAGTCCAAAATTGCATTTTTGGATCATTAAAAGCAGCTAAGCTATGAGCTGAGCTAACAGATTGACCTCGGGGAAAAACCTCCGCCTTGTTGAAGCTACAAAATTCACAGTTGAAACCTGTGCCTTTGTGTAAAAAGTTGTTTTTCCTCTGCAAAAAGAAGCTGAGAACTTGTTTACTGATCTTTTTTAATTAAAAGTTTTGTGTGACAAATGCTACGCTAAAGAGCTCAAATCACACTGAGCGTCATCCATTTTGAGAATCAAAAAAAGAGAGACGGCCCATGACATGTCAAGGTGCCGCCCTCTCATTTTTCTTAAAGAGACACTGCTCGCTCTCTCACTATCCATCCTTTGGTTGCAAAAGGTACTACACACAAAATAAATTAAAAAATTTCTTCTTTAATTTGACAATTACTAATTATTGTCAAATTTCAAACAATATTATCGTTTATTGCAATCATTTCTGAGACAATTAATCGCCCAGCAATTTTATTTTATTTTATCGTGACAGGCCTAATGATTACCTCATTTAAGTCTGGCTTGAATCTGAGATTGTTAGCTTTTTTAAAAACGGGTTAAGCAATGATACAAACGCTGAGTTCTGCATGGTGTATATAAAAAATGGTGTACAGTAGTCCCTCGTTTATCACGGGGGATCCATACCTTGAAGTCGTGCGATAAGTGAAAAACCGCAAAGTAGGACTAGTGGTACAAGTAGTAAGTAGTAGTTTGTAAAGGCATAAACCCTTCCCACACTATTATAATAATAATAATATTAATTCAATTTATAACGCACTTTTCATTACTGAAAATCTCAAAGTGCTACACATATATTGAATGCTACACACATTCATAAACCGGTGGCGGCAGACTACCATGCAAGGTGCTTTCCAGTCCTACCGGGAGCAACTCAGGGTTAAGTGTCTTGCCCAAGGACACAACGACACATGGTGCGGGTCCCGGGAGTCGAACCGCCAACTTTCCGATCGGGAGACGACTGCCCTTACCACTACGCCACGCCAATGTTTCTAAACTCTAAACGCTTTAAAAGAGCACAGAATGTCTCGATTCCAGCTCTCTGCCTTGCTGCTTTCAGCCACTTGCAAGCACTCTTGGCCACGCCCACTTCTCAGCTCTGCACAGTGAACAGCTGATCAGCTGCAGCAGGAAGTTGATCCTGCATTGTGGGCTGCACAGAGGTGCAGCAGGTGCTAAATAATTTATTTGGAATAAAAATTCCATGCCAATCGTGAAGCTCATCCATCAATCAGGTGTCATGTCCAATCTTATTTTGAAAAACTGCAATAGAGCGAGTCCACGAAAAATGAACCGCGATGTAGCAAGGGACTATTGTATTCTTCATATACAGTACATGGCTTATATGAAAAAATTAGGATATATTCGTGAGCGTAACGTACAAAAAAGGTTGTTTTTAGTTGCCCTGACTCTGTCCATAAAGTTCAAATGTACACATTTTGGGTCGCACAATTTTCTTCAAGGAATGAAGTGGACCAGAGGACAATATTTAAATCTTGATGTCTCGTGACTAACAGGTGTCTACTCAACTCATCCTCCACCTGAAGTTCAGTTTTTGTTTTCAATTGTGGCTTTTTAATTTAATTTAAGTGCTGTGTGTTATAATCATTGTATGTTCCCATACAATGATGAAACTACCGAGTTCAGCATTTAACCCATCACACCTGAGGTACACCCAGGTGGAGCAGTGGGCAGCTATGCAAGCACCCAGGGAGTGATTAGGGAGCAAGACACCACGACATGTAGGAATGGCTGGGGATTGAACCTGGGTCTTTTGGGTCTCGGGTCAGCTGCCTTGCCTCTACCCTTTAGCAGTTTCACACCAACAGTTATTTATTCCACCGTGGTTTGAGTTACTTGTGATTGTACATGCTACTAAAACATAAATGATGGGTGACACATTGTAGAAGTTTGACTTGTATTACAATAAAATGACAAAAGAGTTTATCTATGAACGGCGATCGGCCATTCAGATTCAGCCATAAAGTTTGTGAAGGATTTTCTACTGCAGTGTTGACGTTCAACTTGTCCTTTTGGTGCCAGGAAACAAATAACTTGTGATTCATTTTATCCTTTGATTATAAATGCCACTGCTGCTTATCTTGACCCAAATAAGAGACCTGTGGTGCAAGATTTGTGCAAAAATACCACATGGTAAAACGTTGCTAAACTAAAGCTTTAACTGCCTTGTGAAAGCTTTGAACATGCAGGTTTTTAATATAAAATCTTTATCCTGTATTTAATGATGTCTGATTA
This sequence comes from Garcialebias charrua, assembly GCA_038048925.1. Lineage (NCBI taxonomy): Eukaryota > Metazoa > Chordata > Actinopteri > Cyprinodontiformes > Rivulidae > Garcialebias > Garcialebias charrua. The sequence continues at coordinate 52,116 of JBBPBX010005838.1, forward strand.
TTATCTTGGAGACATTTGTTTTCATTCTTGCATCTCTGTCAGCAGTTTGCAGTCGACCAAACGTCCAAACAGTAAATGGCACGTCGCTACAGCCAAGCTGAAAGGAATAAAGAGATTGTTTTGAACAACGTCGTATGGGGCAGCTAGGGCTGGACGATATGGCCAAAATTTTTATCACAATATATTTCTTAATTTCGGTCGATAACGATATAATTCGATATCGATATAAACAATATAAAAGCCTAAAAAAAACTATAAACTATACTGTACAAATAAATTAATGTTCACCTTTTATTTGTATCTAGCCTCCAAAAAAATGGAAATCACTGTCAAATAAAAAATAAAATTCTCAACCCAATAATTCTCAGTCGGGTCATCTGGACACTTTCTTTTTTATAGACACGTTTCATCCTCCATCCTCCATCCAGTTTCTATAACAAAGAAACTGTCCAGATGACCAGACTGAGAATTATTGGATTTGGTACCTGGATTAATGAGCATCAACTTTCTTGCCATAAAATTCTCAACTGTGTCAATATTAATAGTTTTAAACAAATTTAAAATTTACAACATTGAAATTCATAGTTAATTAAATAAAACTTTTGGGTGTTGTTATTGATGAGAAGCTGACATGGAAATCTCATGGAAATTACTTAAGAATAAAAATAACAAAATCAATTACAGTACATTACTGTATAAAGTAAAATAGCTTTTGAATGACAAAGTTTTGAATATATTGTATAATGTATTGATTGTTCCATATTTAATCTATTGTATTGAAGTTTGGGGGAAAGCATGCAAAACTATTACAAACCCTATTTTTATTTTACAAAAAAGAGCTATAAGAATTATTAGTAGGAAGTGCTATGGTCACCCAACAAATATATTATTTCATCAATTGAATTTATTAAAATTATTAAAATGTTATGATTTGGTTGAACATAGTATTTTACAAGTCATGTATAAAACTCGTAAAAAATATTACCCCAAATATTCATTTTAAATTGGTTAAAAAAAGAGTCATTAGTACCTGAAGGAAATGTAAATGTTTAGAACTACTAGTGTGAAGGAGCTGTGTTGTCAGCTCCACCATCTAAAACAACTCAAACTTAAAACCGTTACCAGCTCAGACGAACACTATTATTTAAAGTCATTTCCCACCACGTTACTTTTGTATACGCTAATTGTTTTCATTTACTTTATTTTACCAACTGAAATACATTTGTGCTGATTTGATAACTTCAGGCTCTGTGTTAAAATATCCTATACTTTTCTAGAAGTTATTCTGTCACTTCCACTGTTTTTTCCTCTATATTTTGGCTAATACAGATATTTTCAACAGAAAAAGATGCACACCTTTTGCTTTTAAGATTAGATTTTGCTGCGGCTCATTGTTAATTTACAGCTGGATTAACTCATCCGCCTCACTGCTCACCGTTTTGTTGGGCAACATGAAGTTTGTTCAGTTGAGAAAGTGGTTCACTGTAAACAACTGTCTCCAGTTAATGTAATGAGGTGTAAAAATATTCCACCTCACATTTAGTCAAACCGCTACAAAGGTTTGTTTACAATGTTTCAGCTGTTTCTTCAATGGGCCATGCTCAAAAAACCTTAACGCCTCCATCAATGTCTTCCTGATTCTCCAAATTGATAACACTTATTGTCTACTGGAGGTAAGATACTGATAATCACTCTACATAACCCCATTAACAATTCTCATAGTTTTAAAACAACCTTCACGCCTCAGTAGGACAAAAGTGCAACAAGATTAAAATGCTCTACATATTAAGAAGTAAATCAGTGTATAAAAAACTGTTTATTTGCTTTATGATTAAGTGTTGCACAGTTGATCACATTTCATGTTCATGTTGATTTTACCTCCATTCCTCTAATCCAAAGCCGAGGCCAAGGTTTATCACCTCCTACATGCAGCCGTTGCATCATACTTTATGACTTTTACCGAAGAACACGTGTGTAAATGTCAGCTTTGAAAACGTCTCGCAAACATCCAGAGGATTTACGAACCGTACGGTTCACGTAAAGACATCTGTGTTTGAACTGTCAACACGGAGGGGAACTCCACTTGGAGTTTCACGTGATCAGCTGATAGAAAACCGAGTGCTCATTCCTCTCAACTCATATCTTGATCTTTGAAACCAAACAAGAATGTTTTACTAAGATAGCCTTGCAGAAGAACAACAGCGCCACAGAAACTCAAATTGGCGTTAAAACCAACAAATCCTGAGCTGGGTCAAGCTTTAGGTATGCGCTGCTACTTAAGGTTTTAGCTACTCCCGTGCTCTTGAGCAGAAATAACATCTAAGTTGTGTTTTTAGTGTCTAAATCCAGATTCCCACACCCTCACAAAGTCTGCCGCTGGTCCTGTTTCTCATTTGCATCGAGGGTTTGAATATGTTTCTCATGCAACATATTCAAACATCTGGAGGGCAAAAAGCAAAGCAGATTTCTGTGAAGCCAGAGCAACTTCCATCTTCTCAGAAACCATCAATCAGCAAGTTGATGAATTAAATGCAGGCTCGGTGAATAAAAGGCCTGTGAGCTCTGCTACACATCAATGATCGGGCTTTTAGTTGCCATTGAGAAAACAAAATCTTGTCCTTTGTATTGCATTTTTTTAAATGTTTTATTATCTTGAATGTAGTTTATAGGTTCTGTGTGACAGCTGTTTGATAAAAGGGCCATCATAGTTAATAATTACTCATAATAATAATAATAATATAGAATAACAGTCAGCATTGCCACATTAATCTCTATAATAATAATAATAATAATAATGTCTTGTCTGTCATCTGTGTATGTTTCCCATACTCAGACGAAATTCATCTCTGCATTTAACCCAACCACCACCAGGTGGTGCAGTGAGCAGCCAGAAAGCGCCCGGGGAGCTGGAGAATTAGATGTGCACTCATAGACACCCCAAGGTGTGTAGTGGCCGGGGCGCAAACCCGCGTCCTTCGGGTCCCAAGTCAAAAGCCCTGCCACTACACCATCTTGGCTCCGCTATTGATGTGCAAATTAATAAATCACTAATTGAGTTTATGCTTCCCAAAATAAAAACTAAAAAAACTAAAGATGCATTGAATTAATACTAAAAGACTTTATTTCTTAACTGACTTTGTTCATCCAACCCTCTTTAATGAAGAGTTTAGAGCTCTTTCCATAACAAATACTCCTTCATAACAAAATCAGCAGTTGTACCAATTTATCTGGAAACATCAAATAATGCTCAATAATCCAGGTTTAAAAAAAAATCCAACAAAGTTAAGTCAGGTCCTCTGGACGGTTTCTTTTTGTTGAGATGTTTCATCTTTCATCCAAAGGATTTCATCAGTCTGAGGAGCCACAACAAACTAAGTCCCATAAGCAGCACACTCACATAGCGGGCCAACCAGTTTGATGGTGATGGTTTCTGGAGTCCGCCCTCTCCACCGCCGACTGGTCTGAGGCAGCTTGAAACCATTTCATCACTGGTTGGCCCACTGTGTGAGTGTGCTACTTATGGGACTGAGTTTGTTGTGGCTCTTTGGACTGATGAAGTCCTTTGGATGATGGACGACACATTTGTAAATGCAGCTCAATGATCTCCTGATTCGACCCGACGTCAGTGATAAAGTCCTGGAAATGAACTTAGTGCTCACACACTGGTCCTTATTTCTGTTATTATATCACCAACCTCTGACGAAAGCCAAAACTTTAATTCACCAGCAGTCCACAGCACAACCGTGTGCACACGGGCCATTTTTCTCTGCTTTTAAAAATTTTGTTGTTGTGCGGATGTTTGTGCTGCATTATTTAGCCGAGCTCTTGATGTTTGTAGCGATGGCTGTCAGGTGGAGCGGGAATATTTGAGGAGAAATAAAATAATTACCAGCGAATGTGAAGAGTGTTTTTGGTTTTATCCTGTTAAGCACCTTGGTCAATGCAAGGCATTGTAGGATACAAATAAAGTTTATTATTATTATTATTATTATTATTATTTAAACTTACTTATTTACTTCCTGCAGCTTGTGAGCTCAGATGAGGGTGCCCTGCAGTCAGCGTTATCTTTTTATTTTGACTAGTTTTGGTGTTTATTAAACCTCCAAACTCAACCTGTATCCAGTTTCTTCATCTCGCATATCATTGAATCCTACTTTTGATTTGTGGCATTTTAACCCTGTTTTTTTTGGCTATGTGTGGTTAACATTCATGGTAGTTTACGTCTTGTGCAGAAAGTGTGCACATGTTGCTGCAGGTTGGTTAAACAGCCACTAATCCCTTTTATTGACACCCTTTTTTTTTTTTTAGCTCTGTCTGTATTGTTGTGTAACAGTGTAAAAAGAGCTTGCTGTTTCATACATGTCTGTTATTTTTTATAAACTGTATATTTCTTTACACACACTGACAGCCAGCTCAGGTCGACTCTCACTTTCTCAGTTTAATCCCACTGGAAAACAGAAGCCACATGATAAACACAACATCTACCATCAGTCAGCTCTGTTTCCCCACATGAGGCCTTCTTATAAAGCTCAGTATCAGCCACGTGATTAACTAGAGAAATTGCATTTCCTGCAAAAATGCAGTGTGAATGCTTATTGCTGAAGAACTTGCTGAAAAACAGCTGAAATTAGCTAAAACCATGCTGAAATGTACTTTGTAGCTGGAATGGAACAAGCCTAAGTTAGCTGAAGAAACCAGAAAGAACACATATTTGCTGAATTTGGTTTAAATAAGCAGAAATGAGCACATAAATGAGTAAATTACCGGTAGCTAAAAAAGAAGAAGCTGAAATTAGCTAAAAAAAATAGCCGAAAAGTAGCTCACATGGCAGGAAGAAGCTTAAAATGTCAAAAAAAGGTAGAGTGAACACAATTGTGCCCAATTAAACTTAAAGAAGCAGAAATGAGCACAAAAAAGTGGAAATTATCTGAAAAGGGCAGAAATTTGCACACACACAAAAACTAACAGCTGAATAGTAGCTAACGAAGATTAAATTACCAGAAGTAAGTAGGGGGGGGGGGGGCACCTTTTTTCTGAATTAGGCAGAAAAAAGTTGAAATGAGTGCCCAAAAAAAAAGCAGAAACTGCTAAAATTGGCATTAAAAACAGCTAAATAATATCTGAAATAGCAGAAAAATATATGAAAGTAGCAGAAATAAGCTGAAAAGAGCAGAATGAAGTTGGAAGAAGCACAAAAATGTTGTAGTTAGCAGAAAGACTCAGAAAGGAGCTCAAAACAGCTGAAAGTAGCTGAAAAAAGTTTAAATTTGCACAGGGAAGCTGAAAGAAGCTGAAGCAGAACAAAACGTTAAAGGAGCTGCAAAAGGTTGTACATCTAAAGATTTGAAGGATGTAAAATGAGCTTAACCCATTTTCTATGAGGACAAAATGTCAGAAAATGTTAAATATTTCAAAAAGCTAAAGTTGCACCAATACCAAAACTCATAGCACCCTTCTCCTGAACGAGCCGAATGTTTTGATGCTCAAAAGTTGCGTAACGAGAAAAATGCTGAAAAACGTGCGAAAGAAAAACGTATTAATCGTCTGTCAACACAGCGAGGGCTGCAGGGGAGAAACTTCTAAATGCTTTCTCACAGATGTTGCTCCCCTGCCTGTATCAAGGCCTTGTGACGAGCCAACGTCAACCTGAACATGTGCGAGCTTGCTGCGATACTCCCCTCACTCCAAACATTTGGGTGTTTGCTGACTGGCTGCCGTGACATATACTCAATAAGGCTTTGCAAGGTCTGCCAAGTACAATTATGTTACCTCGAGTCACCTCTTGTCCCTGCTGGGAAGTCGTTCTAACCACTGCTGGAGATGCAGGAGGGAGATGTGGCTGATGGCTTTCTACTGCTGGCTTGTAGTAGTTAAAGAAGACGTTTGTGTGGATTTACAAGCATGAATAGAGCATGTGAGTGGGCAGAAATTAGGAGAACATGGAGAACATTAATATGTTCTCTGGATTCAGCTGCAGATGTTCTTTTTTTTAAAGGGGACCAAATGTAGGATATATAATTTTTTGTGATGTATCTGTGTGCTATCCAGACCATTTTCAGTCAATTTTATACACAAAATAATGATTAGATAATAAAATATCCCCTTTCTAATTCTGCCAAATTTCACTTCCGTTCAAAACAGGCTGTTTATGATAATGAGCTCGGAAGTGCACGCCCGTCAAAACTCTGTCTCCGCCCTCTGTAACTGCCAGTATCTCAAATCTGTTGTTGTTTTAAAATTAGCCTTTTTTTATTACTTGTTTGACTTACTGTTAGTGCTAGCTTAAAAAATAACTTACCGAAAGCTGTTTGTGTGCGCCGCCATTAGCTGCTCCTTTTTATCATGCCCTCCCGAATCCGAGCTCTTCCTCCTCATTCGGTAACAAACAGCCCGCGTAGCTCCTGCTAGTTGCATGCGGCGCTGGTCCACGGTTGCACATCCAATCCAGACAAACGCAAACTTCACAGAGTGTTTCCAGTTAATTTATCCGTATGAGGCAACCTAACCTCTGACCGGACCGGACCCACACTGTCCTCAAAAGCCAGCAGCTAACTGCAGCCCGATCTCTCCGGAAAAAAAAAAAAAAAAAGATGCCGCGACCGAGAAGCGAACCCGTGTCCTTCGGATAACGAGTCCAATTCACTACCTCTAGACCAACCGGGCAGTTGTGCAAAAAGCAGTCTTTCATTGTATAAGAAACAATCACAACCACCTACATTTAGAACGCTGAAGTTTTGATTAGATTTTGATGAAGTGAAAGGTATTCTTAAAATAAATAAGTTGCTAATCTGAAAATATATCGATCAGTGGTGCTTGATGGTAGAGACTGTCGTCCCGCGAGTGTGTGTGTGTGTGTGTGTGCACAGTTTTCTGCCGGCTGCGCGTTGGGAGCGATATTACACTAAAAATTGAACTAAAACGTAAAAATAACAATTATAAAGTATTATTATGTCGATGTATATATCTAGTTTCACCCCGATTTCTCCGAAACAAAAGGCTTTAAATAAAAAGGGAAAAAAAAAACGATGCCGTTGACAGGACGCGAACTCTAGTCTCCTGCGTGCCGCTCAAGTGTCTTAACCGCTCGACCAAACTGACAGTTGTGTAAGAGCAGTCCTCCATCATATAAGAAACAAGTCCAAACCGCGAGAGTGTGTGTGCACAGTTTCAACGAGACAGAGTTCATTCAAACAAGGTAATAAAACATTCTGGTTTTACTCAAGATGTGCTGCTGGCTGGAGCAGGGCTGAGCCCATAGCCCCCCCGGGGGCTAAATAAATGAATAAATAAATAAATGACCGCCAGGTCAGTTCCTAAACTGCTCGGCAACCGTGACGTCTTTTATAGTGAAGTGGGTTGAGCCGCACCAGGGGTTGCTAGGTGAGGGGCTGGACTCAGGTTTGGTGTGGGTTGTGGCTGCGGTTTGTGACGTCACAAACCGCAGGAAGTGCAATCGGAGTGTTTCTATCAAAGATAAATAAATATACTTATAGTAAATAAACCACTGGGTGCATTTTTTTGGCCTTAGGACTGTTTCTTTATGAAGTAAATACCCAAATTTGAGTAAAAAAACATTAAAAAGTGAATTTTGAATATGTGGTCCCCTTTAAAGAAACCCAGCCTGTTTGAGTTTGAAACCCAAACCCTCTGGGCTTGATCCCTTGAGTTTAAAAGTCTGAACACTCATAAACTTACGTTCCAAAATACAAACAGTGTCCAGCTCCCAGACTCTCATTGGTAGAATGACCCATAAAATAAACTTTACTGTTTACTGAAAATATAAATCGGTCATGATTGTTCAGTGTGCAGTGGAGCAACGCCGCTAAACTTCAGACCTTGTGAAGCTTTAGCACAAAAACACAAGTCGGACGCCTGCATGTCTTGTGTCTTTCTTTTGTGAAGCCTGCACTGAGACATGGTGCGTTCTGCTGGGGTTCCCTGACTGGCTGTTATTTTTACTCCAGTTTTACACACCTAGTAGTTACATTGACTACAGTACAAATATGTAATATTCTGAGCCAATATGAGGCTGTAACTTATGTAACATTTTCACAATGAGAAAAACAGAACAGGTTCGATCCTGCAGAAAATGTGCACCTTCCATCAGCTCCTGTGAGAAAAGAGAAAGGAGCTGCTGATGACTCAGTAATTTATACAATTATGACTCGGCTTGAAGCTTGGTAGTTGCCGTTAAAATTCTGCCGCCATCGTTTTAGTGGAGTAGACCTGTAATGAGATGAAGCCATGTGTGGAAAGAATAGTGTGAGTGTTTATGAAGCATTCACACTATTGTGATCATTTTTCTTCCGTACGTTTTCAGCATCTTTCTTGTTCCACAGTTTTTGTGCCATTTCAACAAGTTATATATCAAAATGTTCAGCTCGTTCAGGAGAAAGTTGATATGACTTTTGGTATTGGTGCAACTTTAGCTTTTTGAAATATTTAGGCTTTTCTGCCATTTTTTCCTCATAGAAAATAAATTGAGCTCATTTTACATCCTTCTTATCTTTAAATCTGTTTACAACTTTGTACTGCTCCTTTCACATTTTGTTCTGGTTCAGCTTCTTTCAGCTTCATTGTGCAAATTTAAACTTTTTTTCCCAGCTACTTTCAGCTACTTTCAGCAGTTTATTTTTTATCTGTTTTGCACTTCATTCTTCTTCTTTCTGCTAACTACAACATTTTGTGCTTCTTCTAACTTCTTTCTGCTGATTTCAGCTTGTTATGCTCCTTTCAGCTTATTCCCGCAAGTTTCTGCTTTTTTCTGCTTTTTTCAGCTACTATTTAGCTGCTTTTAATGCTAATTTTAGCCTTTTTAGTTAATTCCAGGTTTTTTGCACTCATTTCAACTGTTTTCAGCCTAATTCAGCAAAAATGTGCTCTCTCCACTTCCTTCTGGTGATTTAAGCCTCTTTTTGCATTTTAGCTACTTTTCAGCCATTTTTTAAAAATAATTTCATATTTTTTCAGATAATTTCCACTTTTCATGCTCATTTCTGCTTCTTTCAGTCTAATTGGGGTAACATGCTCTTTCTGCTTTCTTTTGCTAAGCTGGTTCTACAATTTTAATTAACCTTTTAGCAATTTTTTAACCTAATTTCACATTTTTTTCAAATAAATTCAAGTTTTTCATGTTAATTTCTGCTCTTTTCAGTCTAATTAACTTATTTCTGCTCCTTCAGCTACTATTTAGCTTTTTATGCTAATTTAGGCTTTTTCAGCTAATTCCCCATTTTTTTTAGCTCATTTCATTGTTTTTCCGCTTCCTGCTGGTAGTTTAAGCTTTGTTTCAGCCTTTCAGCTTCAGCAATTTTTGGCTAATTTCTTTATTTAATTTTTTTTTTTTTTTTTTACTAAATTCCTAGTTTTTCCTCATTTCTTTTTATTAAACCCTAATTCAGCAAACATGTTCTTTCTGCTAAATGAGGCTTGTTCTTACATTTCAGCTACATTTCATCATGTTTTTTAAGCTAATTTCAGCAGTTTTTCAGCAAGTCCTTCTGCAAAAAGCATTCACACTGCATTTTCGCCAGAAATGCAATTTCTCTAGTTAAAGTTGAATGCTTGTGGTTTCAGATCTCTAGGCGAGTGCTGAAGTTGATCTTGATGCTTTTTACACCCAGTTAGTTACACTAAAATGTTTTAGCTTTGTTAGTCCAAGAACGTGATATAAGGTACAAGTAAGAAAATTAGAAATTATAGGTTTAGGGTTTTGCAGAATTCATTATCAGCACAGCTCACAGGAAACTTTAAAACAGTTTGATCATTTAAAGGTCCACTGACATGATTTTTTTACTATTCATAAAATTGCTCAAAATATATATATTTTATCATTTAAATATGTTCGTTTTTGCAAACAAAATGATAAATCACTTTAATTTTGCTTTAAAAGTGATTTTGAACTTCAAGCCGTGTTTAATCATGGGAAATCCGATTACACGCGAACGCACCATCTGTGATGTCACACCGGGCAGAGCTCTGGGCTTGTCACAGTGCGCAGGTATGAGCAGCTCGACATGAAGGTAAGTCTGATACAGCATCAGACCTAAATTAGATCCTGTTGTTTCTTGTTCCATCACCCAAACTATTTTCTGCTTCCCAAACTGAAGACAAATAGCTCAAATCTTCACATAGATTGCTAAATTCGTCCAGTTTTAAAGATCCACTGACGTGATTTTTCTACTATTCATCAAATTGCTCAAAATATATATATATTATCATTTAAATATGTTAGTTTTTGCAAACAAAATGATAAATCACTTTAATTTTGCTTTAAAAGTGATTTTGAACTTCAAGCTGTGTTTAATCATGGGAAATCCGTTTACACCCGAACGCACCATCTGTGATGTCATGTGCAGAGTTGAGGCAGAGCTCTTGGCTTGTCACGGTATGAGCAGCTCACATAAAAGTAAGTCTGATACGGCATCAGATCTAAATTAGATCCTGCTGTTTCTTGTTCCATCACCCAAACTATTTTCTGCTTCCCAAAATGAAGACAAATAGCTTAAAGGGCGAGATACACTCGCGCGTCCTCACGATACGCCAATACGCAGCGTACGTATGCCCCGTACGCAGCGTAGCCCCGCGTAGCCCCTCAGGGCAAGTACGCGCAAAGGTATTTTTTTACTACGCATACGCGATTCGCATACGCGATGCGCGGTGTCTGACCTAAACTTCCCCGGCGCCGGACTGTTTTGTATGTTACACAAATGAAATAAATTCCTCTTTTTTATCGCTGATCGGGCCTTTTCTTTTGTTTTTTTGCCTAAAGTCAAGTAACCGCTTCTTCCTCCGTTCACTCGATGAATGAAATGAATGAATTCAGGTCCTACCTGGGTGCGCGATGTTTTATATATTCCCTGGTGGGCTGTGGTGGGCTGTGGGCTGCAGGAAAAGCACTCCCTGTTATTATTTTTATTTCTGAGAGAACTTTTTATAACATATATAGTAGAAAGACCGTATCAGAACACCGCAGAAGTCTGAGCGAGCTGCTCACGATAGGTTTCACTTTGAGCTGACTGAAATCTGTCAATCATTTCAGTAGGCGTGTCAAAGTGACCAATCAGCGAGCTCAGTTGAGTCCTCTCCGTGGAGCGAAAAACTAGCGGAAGTGACGATCGGAAGTGACGGTACGGAGGAAATGACGTAGAATTTGGAGCGAAAACACGAGAATCTACGCGAGAACATCAGCCGGGCTGTAGCAGAGGCTCCGTATACGCGCGTATATGGGCGTATACGCGCGTATACGGAGTCTGCTTCACTGTATCTCGGCCTTAAATCTTCACCTAGATTGCTAAATTAGTCAGGTTTTAAAATGTCTGCTATTGAAGAGACTGGAGCCCTCTGCCTCTCACTCTGCACATTACATCACAGATGGTGCGTTCAGGTGTAAACGGATTTCCCACGATTAAACACGGCTTGAAGTTCAAAATCACTTTTAAAGCAAAATTAAAGTGATTTATCATTTTGTTTGCAAAAATTAACATATTTAAATGATAATATATATATATTTTGAGCAATTTGATGAATAGTAGAAAAATCACGTCAGTGGATCTTTAAATTGTCCGCTAAAGAGACCAGAGCCCTCTGCCCAGTGTTACGTCACAGATGGTGCGTTCCAGTGTAATCGGATTTCCCATGATTAAACACGGCTTGAAGTTCAAAATCACTTTTAAAGCAAAATTAAAGTGATTTATCATTTTGTTTGCAAAAACGAACATATTTAAATGATAAAACATATATATTTTGAGCAATTTTATGAATAGTAAAAAAAATCATGTCAGTGGACCTTTAAGTTTTTTCATCTGCGCTAAAATAAAATCTTGTGAAAAGTTGACATGTTTGCACAGGTTTACAAAGTTACATAAGCTCCAGTTTTAACAGTTCAGAGTTGATTTAGGGACTTTATATTCTGCACAGGACCGTCCCATCCGTAGATGATTGTCCATGTTTATCAGATTGCAGCTACTTGTATCCTTCACGCTGTGCTCAGACACAGATGTGTATCTCACATGCCGTTGTGTTTTTGTTTTGTAAACATGCTTCTTTTTCTTCTTTCTTTTTGTCCAACCACTTTTTGCATCTTAACAATGTCAAGATATGTGTTATTCGAGGGTTTTCTCCTCTTTGTTTAGAGAGTTTGAGAAAGAAACTGCACGTTTGAGCAAACAAGACTGGCCTGCAGGTACTTTGACCTTGCCCTGTTTTCTCTCTGTGCTTCAGCACAGGGACGTCTCATTGGTTGTTTGACGTAGGTGTGTGTCGTTCTGAGGAAAACGAAGCTTTTTCAGCTCCCCAAGTCCGTTCCTGCAAAAACAGTTTATGCCAAGTTTGTTCAGAGTGACAGCAGGCTGTTTGGAGACCTGTTGGATTTGAGATGAACGGTGATTAGGGCTGAAATAAAGAGTTGGAAAACTCATTAAACATGCAAATAAATAAATAAATACCACCAGTCAGAATGGTGAACTCTGCAGCTTAAAACTCGCATGTTCTGTTTTTCTGTCCAACCCACCAGGCGCAGAATCCATCTTTGTCTGCCTATAATTTCAGCCTCTTTACAGACACAAAGTTACTCTGGATTCTGTTGGTTTGGGGTGTTTTGTCACACAAAATAAGTTGTACAGGTAGTCCCCGACTTACGAACGACTTCCGTTCCTACTCGCCGCCGTATGTCGAATTTCGACGTAAGTCGGAAAATACGTCCAAACGTAGGGCTGGACGATATGGCCAAAATTTTTATCACGATATAGTTCTTAATTTCGGTCGATATCGATATAATTCGATATCGATATAAACAATATAAAAGCCTAAAAAAAAACTATAAACTATACAAATAAATTAATGTTCTCCTTGTATTTGTATTTAGCCTCCAAAAAGATGGAAATCACCATCAAATAAACATAAACTTCTCAACCCAATAATTCTCAGTCGGGTCATCTGGACACTTTCTTTTTTATAGAAACGTTTCACCCTCCATCTTTTTTATAGAAACGTTTCACCCTCCATCCTCCATCCAATTTCTATAAAAAGAAACTGTCCAGATGACCCGACTGAGAATTATTGGATTTGGTACGTGGATTATTGAGCATGAACTTTCTTGCCATAAAATTCTCAACTGTGTCAATATTAATAGTTTTAACTTTAAACATCTTTAAAATTTACAGCATTGAAATTCATAGTTAATTAAATAAAACTTTTGGGTGTTGTTATTTATAAGAAGCTGACATAGAAATCTCATGGAAATTACTTAAGAATAAAAATAACAAAATCAATTGCATTACTGTATAAAGTAAAATAGTTTTTGAATGACAAAGTTTTGAATATATTGAATAATGTAATGATTGTTCCATATTTAATCTGTTGTATTGAAGTTTGGGGAAAAGCATGTAAAACTATTACAAACCCTGTTTTTTTTGTTTTGTTTTTAAAGAGCTACAAGAATTATTAGTAGGAAGTGCTATGGTCACCCAACAAATATTTCATCAGTTTAAATTATTAAAATTTTATGATTTGGTTGAACATAGTATTTTACAAGTCATGTATAAAACTGAAAAAAAATTACCCCCCAAATATTCAATTAAAATTTGTTTAAAGTTATTAAACCCTGAAGGGAATGTAAATGTTTGTAAAACCTCCATTTAGGACTAGTTTGAAGGAGCTGAGTTGTAAATCAGGAAACAGGATTGTGTTGACTTGATATCACCATAAACATTTCTAAAACTATTTATATGTTTTAAAATATGATTAAATCAAAGTTGTTGGGAAGGTGTGGTGCAGGTGAAGTGAAGGTTGTTTGTTTGTAGTTATTTTGTATTTTTTAAACAAGGGGCAGATATTAAAACACTATTTTCGTCTTTCTGCACATTTTCATTCAGTGTTTTTTCTTCTTCTGATGAATTTGTTTTATTTTGAATAAAAAAACATGCAGCGCTGCTGGGGCTGTTTGTTTACGTTGTAGTTTCAGGGAAACGTTGGCTCAAACTTTATTGTTCTTCATCTTCTGACTCTCATATTATATCGAGTGGAAACTCTTCAGATTAAACAAGTTAGAATAGATGTTTCCACCGCTAGTTAGAACGACTTTGTCACGTTTTGCAAAATAAAGAAACCGAGTAAGACTCGCTGCAGATGAGACCTGCAGTTTAACAAAACCGAACTACGTCCACACCTACGAATTAGTCTTTCCTCTCATCAGTGATGTCGTCTCTTTCTCTTCGCTTGTGAAACTTTGTTCAGTCACATTCTGACGGTCATGAGCACTCGTTTGACTCGTTTTGAAGCGAAAACTTAACGCGCTTTGGAGACTAGCTTAGCTTTTAGCCTGCTACCGCTAACGCCTGCTGCTGGAGTGAGCGCTGCGTAACAACGACGTCACCACGCACGTTTTGTGTCACAGCTTTTTCTGTCCGGGCGGGTTGTTGAAGCAGCCGCTCCAACCCGAACAGAAACAGAAAAACGTTGTAAAATCCTATCGAAATATCGAAAATATGCTTAAACTTCATATCATCGTTATTGAATAAAAGTATATCGCGATATTTATCGTTATTGAATTATCGTCCAGCACTATCCAAACGGCACCTCAAACGTACAGTACTGTATTTTACCAAGCACTATCAAAAACCACATACATTTAGGAGCCATAATGAAGGGAAAAAAGAGTTAATAACCTACTGGTAAGCTGGTGAATTCTTCCTCCGTCTGTTAGCATGTTAGCTTGTTGCACCTCCGAGCTCTGCAGCTTCCTGCTGCTTCACACGGTCCACAGTGTTTACAGCAAGGTCTGTTAGCATGTTAGCTTGTTGCTCAGCTGTAGCCTCTCTGCCTCGTAAACCTCTGCTCCAAACAATAAGGTCTCCTGCACTTTTCCACGCGCGGTCCAGAGTTTTACAGTAAGGTCTGTTAGCATATTAGCCCCTCCTAACCTCCTCTGCTCCGGTCTGCCTGTCCAAACAATGAGGTCTCCTGTAAGTTTCCACTGAGTGCGTCAAGCTGCTCTCCCTCCTGTAAATTTCCGCTGAGTTTCGGTACCGTATTTTTTGGTGTAAAGGCGCATAAACCGCGTAACTCGAACAATGCTTTTCAATGGAAGGGCGTTCGTAACCGCGAAACGTCGTAACTCGAGGCCGTCGTAACCCGAGGACTACCTGTATAAGCATGTTCCCTGTTATATTTCCCTCCCCCATAAACCAGTTTAGATATCCCCCCGACGAAGCTCATACAGGAATAAAACCCACCACCTCTGTCCTGCAGGTACTTTGTAGATGTAAGTCTTAATCTTTGTGTATTTTCTTGTAGGAGAATGAAAGTCTTGCATAACGACGCTGACCAGCACTTCCCATGCCCATCACGTCTGCTTCTCACTTCCTGAATGCTGCACTGGCGTGCCGTTTCCCTCCCTCTGGCTTCGTAAATCCGAGCTTTGTCACTATGACAAAAGGTTGGGGGGCAGCTCGGACGCTGTAAGCTCTAGTGCAGACAATTTCCTGAGCAGACGTGTTCACAAAAACCCAACATGTTGTAAAGAGGCAACTTCGTAAGATGACTGTGTCCAAGATGTCTGTGTATGTGGTTGATTTTACAGCACAGTGGGGCATAAATCCTGCTCTACGTCGACTTGTTTCGACTAAATTACATCTGTGTTTTTGCGGCAGCTCTGTATCCCAGTTTAACCTTCCCTGTTCAGACATTCCTCTCAGTGGGAGGCCTCGCTGCTCCATGAGAATATGAAAAAGTGAGACGTGATGAGGGCTGATCTGTCTCATGTGCCCTTGTGAAAGAACCTGTCTGACCTCATGTGCCACTAAAAAAACATTTCTGCTCTGAAAATTCTTTTTTTAATGCGGCAGCAGTTTAATTGAGATAATTCTGGATTTAATGACCAATTTTATTTTTGTTGCACAGACGTAAATGATGCAATCATTGAGAAACATGACTGTAAAGAAGAGCACTTTCTCAGACGTTGACCCGATTAGACACTCAGATGTAGGATCTCGGGGCGAAGCAGACCGATATGTGGAGACGGCGTGCACGGCGGGCGAAGGTCAGCGAAGGGTCAGCGCTCAGAGCGACGGCAGGGACAGGCAGGAGAATGATTCTGATGATGTGTCTGCTCATCAACTCATTCTTATGCAACATGTTTTAGATACATATAAAAGCTTTTGGCACCAGTTGCAGTTTGGGGCAGATTCTAATGACTGTTTTGTACGTTAGATTGTTAAATCATTCATTTCTATTTTTTTAAACTGTGCATCTACAACAAATTAACATTTGTAGTCAAGATGGCAGCCACAGCTAATTGACATTAAAACAGAACAGTCTTGGTGAATTTTACAGATTCTGAAAGTTGGTGTGGTACTGAGAGTCATCCTCAACACGCTCGTCAGATCTTGCAATATACCGGTAATGATGGTGCAGATCCCGCAAAACTGTATTTTCATGGTTTCATTAAAAAAAACTCATAAAAGGCATCATTGTGCATTATTTAAAGGAACGATAGGCCCTTAATTTCTAATAATTTTTTCCATGCTGAAATCTTCAGCAGTTATTTTTACTAACAAATATATTGGCTTGAGAAACGGTACATTATACAGTAGTCCTACGCTAATTTGCGGTTCATTTATCGCAGACTCGCTCTATCATGGTTTTTCAAAGTAAGATTGGGACATGACACACAAATGGCTGATTGATGGATGAGCCGCACAATCAGCATGGGATTTGAATTTAAAATAAATTAGTTAAATTATTTACGACCTGCTGTACCTCTGTGCAGCCCACACTGCAGGATAATCTTCCTCCTGCAGCTGATCAGCTGTTCTCTGTGCAGAGCAGAGAAGTGGGCGTGGCCAAGAGCGCTTGCAGGTGGNCGGAGGTGTTCGCACGGCGGCCTGGCACGATCGGCGATAAATCCGCTGCTGCCTGAGACATCCACAAAGTTCACAGAGACGTTTCCAGCTAGTAATTAATCCATATGAAGCCATCCTGGTCACCAGTCTTCGTCCGGCTCTCGGCAGCTAACCTAAGATGGCGTCCGGTGTTCTACATTAATTTGTGACCGGAGACCCCAGTGACTGAACCTAAAATAGCGTCCGGTGTTCTACATTAATTTGTGACCGTGTAAACTGAAGACCTACTTCCTGTTGCCCAAGATTGCTCAAAAATTGCTCAAAAATGATCAGAAATGATCTTTTTTATCATAATTATTATTTATAAAGCCTTTAAAACAACCAGAGCTGCAACAAAGTGATGTACACATGAAATTAAGAACATTTAAACACAAAAAAAAAAAAAAAAAAAAATTTTTTTTTTTTTTTTTTTAAATTCATATTTTTATTAAATATGATATGTTCGTAGGTCCCGTGGTTCGCAGGTCGATGGGGTCGTAGGTCGGGGGTTACCTGTATATATATATATATATATATATATATATATATATATATATATATATATATATATATATATATTAGTGCTGGACGATAATTCAATAACGATAAATATCGCGATATACTTTTATTCAATAACGATGATATGAAGTTTAAGCATATTTTCGATATTTCGATAGGATTTTACAACTTTTCACTGACGTTTTTCTCTTTCTGTTCGGGTTGAAGCGGCTGCTTCAACAACGCGCCCGGACAGAAAAAGCTGTGACACAAAACGTGCGTGGTGACGTCGTTGTTACGCAGCGCTCAGTCCAGCAGCAGGCGGTAGCAGGCTAAGCTAAGCTAGTCTCCAAAGCGCGTTGTTTTCGCTTCAAAACAAGTGCTCATGACCGTCAGAATGTGACTGAACAAAGTTTCACAAGCGAAGAGAAAGCAGACGACATCACTGATGAGAGGAAAGACTAATTCGTCGGTGTGGACGTAGTTCGGTTTTGTTAAACTGCAGGCTTCTTCTGCAGCGAGTCCTACTCGGTTTCTTTATTTTTCAAAACGTGACGGAGAGTCGTTCTACCCATAGCAAAAATTGTCTTGCTCATCTGTGGTTCAATCTCGTCTTCTGAGATCAGTTTGAGCTTTCTCATATATGTATCATCTTATGATCATTTGTTTCTGAGTTACTGCTCCTAAGGGTCCCTTAGGAGCAAGAGTTAAGCTGAGATGAGACAAGACATCCCTGAGGTTGAGTTGAGATAACCGTTTGAGCCATACTTGAGAAATAGGATAAACAGCAGAGATCTCATGATTGTCTGCCTCTGATCTCAATTATGTCTTAGTTATTTGGAAGGAGAATTAAAGAGAACAACATGAGATGAATCTGAGACTTTAATCAGACACATCTGAGAAGTATGAGCCCTAAAACAGATCTTACCATTGTCTCTTTCCTGTCTTAATTATTTCTCTTAAATGTCTTACTGAGATGAATCTGAGACTTTAATGAGACAAATTTGAGAAGTATGAGCCCTAAAACAGATCTTACCACTGTCTCTTCCCTGTCTTAATTTTTTCTCTTAAATGTCTTACTGAAGCTACATATGAGAATGACATTTGAGCCATATTTAAGA
>JBBPBX010005839.1:6765-22964 GCA_038048925.1 Garcialebias charrua
TATATATATATATATACATAGTACTTTTGTGAACATCTGAGACGTGTATGCTTTTGCTTTTATATTTGTATATATATTTTTAACTGTTTTTTTGTGTGCAGATTGGACTACCTGGAGTCAAAGCAGCAGTGGTTCCATGCAGATCTTCACCAGTGTTTGGTGAGGTATTCAGTTTTAGCCTCAGGGTGCTCTGCACTGTAGTAATCACAGGTAGCAGAGTAAGCTTGTGGCAAACATGGAGGAGGTAATAAAGGAACTCACAATGGCAAGTTTTAAAGGCTGATAATGACCAGTTGCGACATGGACAGACTGGCCCAAGTGCTCAGCCGTCCACCTCTTCATCATTACCTTATGCCCCTTTCACGCCTAGTCTCTCTGTATCAGAGAGATTAATTTTGTGCCTAGAGATGGGACGTGTCCATCTTTAGAGAAAGGATGGGTATAGGGTTGAACGAGTGGATGAAGTGTGGATGGGAACCCGAGAGGCCGGGTTTGAAACTGAAATTAAGTATTGCTCTTGTGCATAAACGGAGATACTTGAAATTTTATGGGAATTTTATTCTTCAAAGTTGTTGCTCTTCAGGAGGCATACTTTTCCGGAGAACAGCCAGAGGGAGAGAGAGTCTTCAGGAGCTCTCCCTCACATTGATGGGTTTTATGGACAGGGTTACAGCCGACGTGCCCGTCAGTGTTGGATCAACTGAGGTGGTGTCATACCCCTGCACAGTTGTGGGCACACTGAATGCTGTTAATGTTGTTGGTCTCCCTTCAGGGGTTTCTGAGATTTCAGCTTTGTTTAGACCTTGGAATTGACATCAGTTTTGAATTTTTGAACCTACCATCGTCGGGTCGACGATTCAAAAAGGTGGGGTAGGTGTAGCAGTATAGAAATATACCTGGCTAGGGAAATGTCACTTCCTGATATACCTGGCTAGGGAAATGTCACTTCCTGTTTGATAAGTGGGTGGAGTATAAAAGGAGGCAGCAATGCCTGTTCTGGCACTTGGTTTCTTCTTCACGCTCCCACTACGTGGCTCAAACCTGTGTGGGGTTTGGTTGTCGTTGAGCAGCAGACTGTGTCATGCGTGCTGTTCTGGCTTTCGTGGTATGAAGACCAAGCTTGCTGCTTCCTCCTCCTCCTGTGCGTGTGTCTGCATGTGTGTCAGCAGGTGAGTAGTTGAGTTCCATCTCATTGTCGGCTTCAAATTTACCACTATTGGTGATTAGTTGACTGGATTTTATAGGTCCTTTTGCTGAAGTTGGGAACACTGCTGCTTTGACTACGGAAGATCACTACTGTTTTGTCTCCAGTGCAATCACCATTGTTCTGGCTCCATGGAGGATGACTGCTGTTTGGGTTCTCCAAACCATTGCACTTGACCTTCTTCAGATGTCTGTGGCTGCTTCACTGGACTCGACAACAAATTGTTTGGGGCGCGGTCCCTGAACACATGTCAGTGTTGTGGTTAATTAGCCACACACCTGGGTCTGGACTAGAACTTTTAATTATTTAATCTTTTTACAAAGTATTTTAAAAGTATTTATATATACAAATGGAAACAAATAAACTGTTTTTTTTTTATTTGTAAATGTGTCTCAGATGTTCTAAAAATTTCCTATGGTCTACGAACCGGTGTACCTTGTAAATGTCATAATTTTAATGAGAAACACCCGGTACAACCACAGAAGCATAAAGAAACCGAGTAGGACTCGCTGCAGCAGAAACCTGCAGCTTAACAGACCTTAGAAAGCCAAACTACGTCCACACCGACTAATTAGTCTTTCCTCTCTTATCAGTGATGTTGTCTGCTTTCTCTTCGCTTGTGAAACTTTGTTCAGTCACATTCTGACGGTCATGGAAACTCGTTTTGAAGCGAAAACTTAACGCGCATTGGAGATTAGCTTTGCCTAGCCTGCTACCGCAAACGCCTGCTGGACTGAGCGTTGCGTAATATCGACGTCACCACGCACTTACATATTTGTGTCACAGCTTTTTCTGTCCGGGCGCTTCAATCCAAACAGGAAAAGTGTCAGTGAAACGTTGTAAAATCCTAAAATCCTATCGAAATATCGAAAATATGCTTAAACTTCATATCATCGTTATTGAATAAAAGTATATTGCGATATTTATTGTTATTGAATAATTGTCCAGCACTAGTGTGGACCATTCCCAGGCATATGGGGCAGGCATCGTGCGTGTCCGACGATGAAATAAAATAGCCACTTGCGCTGGGGCAAGGTCGAGACCCAGGGCTTGCTGGTCTGCTAGCTAGGGGTTGAACGAGTACATAATTTTTAAGCTTGACATTAACATAAAAAAACTTGAGTGGCACTCGATTAGTCAATGACGTCACAGTGTCTTATGATGCAAAATAAATAGATAAATATAAATGCATAAAAACTTCTTTACAAAAAGAAAAAAAAGACCAACAAAACATTGGGAGCATTTATTATGCTCCTATCATTTATCATACTGCAGATAAGTGTGATGCGGCCGGGATGAGGATCAGTTCCTCCAAATCCGAGGCCATGGTCTTGAGCCGGAAAAGGGTAGCATGCCCTCTCCGGGTCGGGGAGGAGGTCCTGCCCCAAGTGGAGGAGTTTAAGTATCTCGGGATCTTGTTCACGAATGAGGGAAAACTGGAGCGTGAGATCGATAGGCGGATAGGTGCAGCGTCCGCAGTGAAGCGGGCGCTGTACCGGTCTGTCGTGGTGAAGAGAGAGCTGAGTCAAAAGGCAAAGCTCTCAATTTACCGATCGATCTACGTTCCCACCCTCATCTATGGTCATGAGCTTTGGGTTATGACCGAAAGAACAAGATCTCGGATACAAGCGGCTGAAATGAGTTTTCTCCGCAGGGTGGCTGGACTCTCCCTTAGAGATAGGGTGAGAAGCTCAGTCATCCGGGAGGGACTCGGAGTAGAGCCGCTGCTTCTCCACATCGAGAGGAGCCAGTTGAGGTGGCTCGGGCATCTGGTTAGGATGCCTCCTGGACGCCTCCCTGGTGAGGTGTTCCGGGCACGTCCCACCGGGAGGAGACCCAGAGGAAGACCCAGGACGCGCTGGAGGGACTATGTTTCTCGGCTGGCCTGGGAACGCCTTGGGATTCCCCCGGAGGAACTGCTCCAAGTGGCTGGGGAGAGGGAAGTCTGGGCCTCCCTACTTAGGCTGCTACCCCCGCGACCCGACCCCGGATAAGCGGAAGAAGATGGATGGATGGATGGATGGAGATAAGTCACAGGAAAAACAAAACTATTAGTTATTATTAATATTAAAAGTGAAAGTAAGGCGCTGAAACCGAAACTTAAAAAATAAATGGGGCCACAGCCACACCGTACCACCGCCTGCAGTGCTGTGCAATTTAGGTTTACTTTTAGAGATTGTGTTTATAGGTTTTTATCTAGAGAGATGCATATTTGCTGCTTTTTGTTTGTGAAATGAGAGAGAGGACGCCGTTTCGGCCGTGTTATATATATGTGACCTGCAATGCAACACTGCCCCCTGCTGTCACAATCTACTACAGTGTTCAAAGAACAGAAAATCTATAGGAAGTTGATTCAATGAGTAGCGCAATTTATACCATTATAAACTGTTTTACCTTTTTGACAAAACTGGGCCTGCTCCATTAACATCCGTGCGCATAAAGGAATCCAAATCCAGCTAAAAGCTTCCCCGCGCTTGGTTTTTATCACGTGATGTGACGTACTGACGTTACCGCGACGTGATGATGTCACTGCGGGTACTCGAGGTGGACAAAAAAGCCTTGATAGAAGTCAAAGCACTCGATCTGTCGAAAACTCGGTTACTCTGTTAATGCATTACTGCTAGCCTTGTTGGAGTTCTTCGATTTCCTTTTGCCTTTCTCAGGAGCCATGTTCGAGAAAAGGCATCGAGTGAAGACCCGTTAGCGATAGCTAAACAGGTTCGAAGAAGTTCTTCTCGTTGTGCTATTCGTGTGGGCTAACCCATTAGCTCCGTTAGCTAACAGGCAGGCGCATGGCACAGTTAGCGTCCTGCTAAACTGTCCGTCAAAACAGCAAAAAAGTAGACGTTAGCTCGATGCTAAAAACATTGATGACACTTAGTTAGCATCCTCTAAACAATGTGCTCGCAGGGAAGTCCTCAGTGACGCCCTTGGCAGGGAGAGTGCTCACCTCTCGGGCGGTTCAGTCACTCGAGACGGTGTCCTGCGAAGTTCAGGTGTGAAGCGAGGTGAAGTGCAATAAGAGGACGAACGTGAAGCGTAAAGCATCCTTTATACCAGGGGGGCGGGGCCCCCTGGTGACGCTGGACGCTCACTTGCCTTATTAGGCGTGATTGTAATGCTTCAGGTCAACCGCGCGGGGGCACAATTCCCATACTATCTTTTGCACCGCAGTGGACTGACTGATAGGGAACCCAACATGTATTTTTGTGTATTGTATTACTAAGAAACTGTAAAAACACATGATTTTCCATGTTCTTGTTTAGTTAAACATTTGCAAAATTGTGCTGTTTATTCTGAGAGTACTCTGAACTTAAACATTTCACAACATGTTCTGTGATGACAAATTAATAGATTTTGAATCGAGAGGAGTAGACTGCACCGTGCGATATGATTGGATG
Organism: Garcialebias charrua; assembly: GCA_038048925.1. Taxonomy (NCBI): domain Eukaryota; kingdom Metazoa; phylum Chordata; class Actinopteri; order Cyprinodontiformes; family Rivulidae; genus Garcialebias; species Garcialebias charrua. Next base: position 11,371 of record JBBPBX010005839.1, read on the forward strand.
TGTAGTGTTATAAAAGGTAGACACCAGACCATGTTACAGAAGATCTTCATAACAAAACATCTGTCCATAAAGGATTTTGGGTAAGCACTTCATTTTCTGTTTCTCTCATCTCATCAGGACTCTGGTCTGGAACTCATCTTCACTCCCATTAAACATTCACTTATTGGTGAAAATGTGAGCTATGTAAAGTGTGTTCAGACCAATTTCTTCCCTGTAGTTCTAAATTTAATGTTTGGGTTTGAATTTATTTAAAGAAATTATCATTTTTACTGCTTACCTTTTTTCAACATGCACTGAAGATTCTTGTAACAATTACAGTTTGTTTATTTTTGTTGTTGTCAGGTTTATCTAGAAACATGAAACACTCAATAATATTACTTCATTTGCTGCTCTTCTTGCCAACACACTCTGCTTCCACTTACCGTAAGTATGCTGCAACATATATATTACTGTAGACTTGTTTAATGACAATTATTATTTCAATAAAGGAGGTAAAATGTGCAATAGTAATTGGAAGTCATGGGAATAAAACAAACAGAAGGTAATAGTCATTTATTTGAAATAAGTTTTTATTATTGAGAGAAATGGTTTGCTCAAACAAACAAAAGCAAATACCATCTCCTCAAAGTTACCTGAATAGGTTCAGGTTCTTTTTGTGACCCTCATCTGGGTAAAGTTAGTACAGTAAATAGATGGATGTGCAGAGTTTGGTCTTTTGTGACTGTGCGGACTACACATGCCATAATAAAACTTTCATTTGAAAGGAGGATTTTAGACCTACCACCAGGGACATCGCCTACCACCACTGTTTCCACATACAGTACATTACCGTCAGAGAAACATGGCTCTACACTTTCAGATTGATGTAACCAAATGTGCTTACTGTAATAATTTACCGATTTTTGTGAATGATTAATACAAATATACAATTAGAACCTTTAAAAATTAATTCACACAGATGGTAAAAATACCCCACCCAGGAAGCAGAACACCGACTTGTTGATAAATGAATTGCTTTTGCAAAAACTTTACTCCACTCAATTCTGTCCTCATATCAAAGACACATTGCAAATGTAACACTGTTTACTGATGAAAACATGCCTTTTTGAACTACTTTTAAATACTTTCCAGTCTTCTGACAACTGAATACTCAGCAAACATTTGTGTAGCTAAATACAGTAAATAAATAAATACAATAACGGTAAGAAACAGAACCAGTAACTAAGAAAAAAAAATTGCTTATCTGGGTCTAGCCATAAAATTTATTCAACACCATAGGATATTTCCTTTTTTTTATTATTCAACCTTTATTTATATAGATAAGTCACATTGAGTCTCGAAGACTCATTTACAAGTGAGATCTGTTGGACAGACAAAAGTGGTGAAAAATGACACATGGGGTTTGGAGACAAAAAAACTAACACATTTTTGACCTCGGTTTGAAGGTCAAAAATGTAGTAATGAAAAAATTCTCGCACACAAGCACATAATGACGCTGACATTACGCAGAGAGGAGTGGGTGGGTGGAGTACTCAAAGGCGGTGAGCTGCCAGCTCCCACAGGGATTTCAGAGTTCAGCTAAAAAACACTCAGTTCATATTATTTCCCTTTGGCGAGTTCTTTGCACAATCGGGATGGGGGCTGCCGAGGACGGCCAGAGTCGAATCCAGTCCTGAAATGATGACAGAATGTTTATTCAGCTGCGCTCCTCTGAAAAAATCTGTGGAATTCCTCAGTAGTAGGTTTGAGGGGTGAGAGCATCAGGTTTACAAAACTTCTACAGGCGTGTTGAGATAAGACGGACTGTCAAGGCCAGTTGGGGGAGCTGAATGTCAGATAAACACAATTGTTTTGGGAACAGGCAGAACTTTAATGACATCTATCTTCTGTGTCGGTCCACTCGCTTCCGAAAAATGTCCAAATTAATATTACCAATGGGGCATGCCTGAGAAAATCCCCTAGATGTAATAAATTCAGCCAGAAGTCTGGATTTACTAGGCATGAACCAAACCATCGTGTGAGGCAGGCAGCCTGACCAGATTCAAATTAACTGCCGACGTCTTCCTTTTGTGTTGACAGACAAGCAACCAGCCAAATCCAAAAAGCAGGAACCAGTTATCATTAATCCAATTAAATATGCATCCTTAAAGACCGCGTAAAGTGAAATTAAATGTGTGTTTTTATTTTGTCACACGGCATAAATATGTGTTATTAATCACCCATATAAAGCTGACTGATTAAAAACATTGATTTCCTTATAAAATTAAGTCTCAAAAATCATGAAAAAACATGATTTTGCCTTGGTCTAGAACGCTGGGGGCGTGTCAGCGCGTGGGCGTGGTTTCAGCGCAGCTCCGCTCCTGTCCAGACCCCTGAGCTGACTGTTCTGTGGAGAGGCAGCAAGGAGCAACCTGCTCTGTTTTTATCTGACTTATGGCCGGTCACCTCGCATGCGGGGGTCTGTGTTGGTGATTAGTAATCACGTTGATAAGTTATCTCATCTGTCAGCGGAGTCACGGCCAGGATTGAGTCACGGCTCTCTCTCTCACACACACACACACACGCGCGGAGAGAAAAAAGACAGGGCTGCGCAGCGGTTTTCTGTGTTTATATGTTCATGAAAAGTTAAAAAAAAAAAATTAAAAACAGGGAGCGCTGCTCCTTTATACCACACAGCAGACCTGCACACCAGGAAATATTTATAACCTGTGCAGCCTCGTTGGACATGACTTTAGTTCACTCGTGACAAGTTCATGAGGAGGAGGAAGCGAATGGTGACAGCTTCAAGTGATCACTTGACTTTTGGCAAAAAAAAAAAAAAAAGAAATGTCACAATGGAGCGGCTGCAGTCCATGCGAGTACTCGAGGGAGACGGTCGGTAGCGAGTGAACGGCCGCTCCACCCATGCGAAGAACAATTTATATGACTGGAGCAGCAGGGGGTAGGGCTATACTAATGAGGACCGCGTGACGAAACGCGGTCCCGTTTAAAACACGCCTAAAAAATCCTGAAACACACATGTCTTTATACACAGTTTCATCTATAACTCAAAAATTAATTGAGCTACAATTTTGAGACTTTTTACTCATTTACAACATTACAATTATCACATTTATAATGTTTATTTAAGAAAATGTTGAAATTCACTTTACACGGTCTTTAAGATCCACAGATGACAGCAGAGATAGACACAACATCAAGTCTTCCAAGTCGATGAGATATCCAGCTGTGTGCGTGCTAACAGGGCAAATTGGCTCACCTACAGCCTGTCTTCTCTTTAAAGTAATGTTATCAGTTATGTTGAGGGACCAACTGACCAAATTGAAGTCCATAGTTATGATTCGGAAGATTTTGTAGAAGAGAGGCTCTCAGACAGTTTCACAGACAAGACAAAGCAAAAGCAAAGTGGAGACCGAGAGGAGACGTCCGCCCTTGAGGAGAGCAAGTGTTGAAATGAAATTTTTTTCAGAAGTCATGGGAAGATTGTTCTGTGCCAAAATATTTGAGGCATCAATTTAGTGTTTGTACCTGATTATAGAGTTGTCAATCACATTATGTGTTTACACAGCTGGATGTGTGTTGTTTTTTTGTTGTTGTTTGTTTGTTTGTTTGTTTGATTAATTGTTTTGACGAACATTTGTTAGTTTGTAGGTGTGGTTGTTTGAATAGTCAGTTGTAATAAATGGCAAATAAATAGCAATGGGATCTTTCTGTGTCAGCAGAACTTGAATGTATTACTATAAGTATTTGCATAAATAAAAAAATATATATATTTTAGTGTGCAAGCTATTGTAAAAACTAAAACCAGTAGCTGAGATAGAATAATGGAAACGCATTAAAAGCAAATTGCAATAAGATGAATGACACAGTTTTTCAGTGACAACATAAATCTCTAGAAAATGTTATACATAATTTTGTTTTCTTCTTTCAGAGAATGTGGCTCTGCGTGGGAAAGCATCTCAGTCAGACCGCTACGAGAACCACTATAGTGCTGCCTACAATGCTATTGATGGAAACAGAGATTCTGTCTTTGGCCATGGATCATGTACCCACACTGATTCACAACACAACCCCTGGTGGAGAGTGGATCTACTTGACAGTTATATAATAGACCACATTACCATTACCGATAGAGGAGACTGTTGTGCAGAGCGGATCAATGGAGCAGAGATTCACATTGGCAACTCTTTAGAAGACAGTGGCTCTGCAAACACACGGTAAGTGAAGCTTATTAATTACACCGTGTGATACAAGTAGATATACTGTGCATCTACAGCTGATTATCGATGAGTCAGCCACATTCAAGATGGCTTCCAAAGCAACATTACAAAAACACAAAAATGGGTGTAAATCAGTCAGGTTTACAGATACTGACTTAAAGTTTGGGGTTGTGGTAGCTCAAACCAACCAAATATTAGTCTGTTAGCAAAATATACCCAATTCAATCTGATAATTCTCAATCGGGTCATCTGGACAGTTTCTTTTTTAGTGGAAACATTTCACCCTCACTCCAGAGGGCTTCGTCAGTCAGAGTAGTTCCAGCACGCAGCAGTGCCCCCACCAAGTAAACAACTTAAGTGGACCAACCAGTTTGCTGGAGCCAAGATGGTTTCTGGAGGCCGTCCTGTCCCTCGTCGACTCCTCCCGAGGGACTTTCTTGTCTTGAACCACTTTGGCTGTGGCTGCCTGCCTGGGAGGAGTCGACGAGGGACAGGACGGCCTCCAGAAACCATCTTGGCTCCAGCAAACTGGTTGGTCCACTTAAGTTGTTTACTTGGTGGGGGAACAGCGTGCTGGAACTACTCTGACTGATGAAGCCCTCTGGAGTGAGGGTGAAACGTTTCTACTAAAAAAGAAACTGTCCAGATGACCTGATTGAGAATGATCAGATTTGATACCTGGATTATTGAGCACGATAATAATAATAATAATAATTAATTCAATTTATAACGCACTTTTCATTACTGAAAATCTCAAAGTGCTACACATATATTGAATGCTACACACATTCATAAACCGGTGGCGGCAGACTACCATGCAAGGTGCTTTCCAGTCCTACCGAGCATGGACTTTCTCATACCAAATTCAAGTTGGCCACCACAGCTAATCTACATTTCCTAACACAATAATGGCTCAAACTTAGACATTAAGCTAAAATTTGGAGCAGAAGCAGCTGTGAGTCATTTACAGCACATACTCATGACGAGGAATATTGCATGAGCATACAATTATTTTCAAGGCTACAACTGTATCATTTCCCAACATAAAATATATCTTAGTCTAAAACTACTCTATAAGTCTAAAAAAGCTAAGTCTGGTCCTCTGGACATTCAAAAAAAAAAGTAGAAATGTTTCGTCTTTCATCCAAAAGACTTCCTCAGTATGAGATGCTGTATTCAGCTCAGTCTTATAAATAGTACCCTCTCACAGTGGATCAACCAGTTTGCTGATGACAGCCAAAACCAGCTGATCATATGATCAAGGTGGACGATCAGCCTAACGATGGATCGTTAGCACCCTGATGGTTGTTTGCTATTCACAGAGGGCTGAGTGATACCAGCAATAACAGCATTGTAAGAGGGGGACAGTTGAACCCGGAGGCCTCCACCTCTGTTTAATGATGGATGGTTTCTTTTCACAAAGATGGCCTCCTTTACTCCTCTCTCAGTGGTCATTCCATATGTTGCAGGAGTTTCAGAGAAACTGAGACGTTTATTTTCTAAACACAACGTCCCAGTGGCTTTTAAACCCCCAAATACATTACAGCAAAGGCTGGTTCATCCCAAAGATCCAGTCCCTCGGCACAAACAGAGTAATATTGTGTATGCTGTTCAGTGTCAGGAGGGTGATCAGTCTTACATTGGGGAAACTAAACAGCCACTGGCCAAAAGGATGGCCCAGCACAGAAAATCAACATCATCAGGCCAGGACTCTGGTCTACACTTATGCCGGGTTCCCACCTAACGCTTTGCGCGCATCAAAAAAGCTCCTGACGCGCTGGGTTGGCTGCTTGTCAACAGATGTCTGTTCACATCGAACGCGTGATGACGCGCAGTGGGAGCAACGTCTGGCTCCTTTTCCGTCGGGTTTGTTTTGTGTTCTTGTACACCGGGCAGATAAAGATCAGCTGTTCGTGAGCCCCGTTACTACTTGAGTGGGTTTTCCACGAGCCGAACTGCAGCTCCGGAAGTTTTTGTTGAGATTAAAACGTTTTTTTATGTTTGGGGTGATCGTACGCTCGAGCGGACAGCGGCAACTGTAAAAATGCCAAGTTTCTTACCGGAGTCTCGTTGGGTAAGTTTGAAAAGTCCAAAAAAAGTCCTGTTGTTGTTGCGTCATCACATAGCAGAGGCTCTCCCGATTGGTTGCTACGACGCGGCGAGCAGCAGAAGCAGGTCAAATCGAGCTTCGACAGCCGCTGCTCGGGCGCGACGCGGGCGCGGAAAACAGCTGCTGCTCACTGCCGCGCTGCTTGAACTGCCAAGATGCTCGGCCACTAGACTTTCAATGTAAAGTGGCTGCTTCGGAGGCGCAAAAAGCGTTTGGTGGGTACCCGGCATTATCTCCAGGCCAGTGGTCACTCTTTCAGGGATGAAGATGTTCACATCCTTGAAAGAGAGGAACAATGGTTTGAGAGAGGAGTAAAGAAGGTCATCTTTGTGAAAAGAAACCGTCCATCATTAAACAGAGGTGGAGGCCTCCGGGTTCAACTATCCCCCTCTTACAATGCTGTTATTGCTGGTATCACTCAGCCCTCTGTGAATAGCAAACAACCATCAGGGTGCTAATGATCCATCGTTAGGCTGATGGTCCTCCTTGATCATGTGAGCAGCTGGTTTCAGGCTGTCATCAGCAAACTGGTCGATCCACTGTGAGAGCGTGCTATTTATAAGACTGAGCTGAATACAGCTTCTCAGATTGCGGAAGTCTTTCGGACGAAAGACGAAACGTTTCAACTTTTTTGTTCTGTTTTGATTTTTGAATGTCAGAGGACATGACTTAGCTTTTTTTTTTTTAGATTTTTCTACCTTATTGAGATGATGATATCAACCAACCAGATTTAAAGAGTGTATTTCCAAAAACATACAGAAACATAAACTTCCCAACAAGACGCAGAAATACACTGGACCAAGTTTACACCACCATGAAAGAAGCATACAAGGCCCTCCCCCTCCCCCACATCGGCGCTTCTGATCATATCTGTGTTATGCTAAAGCCAGCATTTCATTTCATTTCATTTATTCATTTATATAGCACTTTACACAACCACGGTGGTGGTGACCAAAGTGCTTAACAAAAAACAGTGCAGTACTTAAAAAGACAGATTAAAAATCAAGAAAAACACAACATAAAAGCAAAAATAAAACCAGAAATGTCACCACATATTTAATTACTAAAAGCCAGTTTGAATAAAAAAGTCTTAAGCTTTGATTTAAAAGGGCCAAGTTCAGTAATCTGGCGTAGCTCAAGTGGGAGTGTATTCCAGAGTCGAGGTGCGGCCGCAGAAAAGGCACGGTCACCCCAACGTTTATATTTTGTCCGTGGAACAGAGAGCAAGAGTTGGCTATCTGACCTCAGAGACCTGGAGCGGGCGGGGAAACTTAACAAGGAGAGGAGCATACAGGCCACTGGTGAAAGTTACAAAACCAGTTCGCAAGCAGATACGAGTGTGGCCAGAGGGGTCTTCAGAGGCACTCCAGGACTGTTTTGACACCACAGATTGGAGTATGTTCAAAGAAGCTGCTACCACAAACAACAACACATGTCTCCAGGAGTACTCAGACACTGTATGTTCATACATCACCAAGTGCATTGATGATGTAACCAACCTCAAAACCATCACTGTTCGGGCAAATCAGAAGCCATGGCTGACAGCAGAGGTTTACAGACTCCTGAGAGCCAGGAATGCTGCCTTCACAGCGGGAGATCAGGTGGGCCTGAGGACAGCCAGAAACAACCTGGCCCGGGGCATCAGGAAGGCCAAGAAGCAGTATTCCAGGAAAATAGCTCACCGCTTCAAGGACAGCAAGGATACACGGAGTAAGTCGCAGGGAATACAGACCATCAAAAACTACAAACCATCCCCACAGACCTGTGACAGCACAACCTCTACGCTGAATGGACTGAATGACTTCCTTGCTCGGTTTGAGGCATGTAACAGCACACCTGCACAAAAACTCACCCCCTCTCCCGATGACCAGGTGCTGGCGCTGTCCTCAGACAGCGTGAGGCGATCATTCATCAAGATCAACGCCCGGAAAGCTTCTGGTCCTGACAACATACCTGGTCGTGTGCTGAAGGACTGTGCAGGAGAACTCGCAGCGGTCTTCACGGACATCTTTAACATCTCACTGAGTCAGGCCATCGTCCCCACCTGTTTCAAAGCCACCACCATCATCCCTGTCCCAAAGAAGGCAACGCCCTCCTGCCTCAATGACTATCGTCCAGTAGCACTCACCCCCATCCTGATGAAGTGCTTCGAACGGCTAGTCATGAAAAGCATCACATCTGTCCTCCCTGCCTCCCTGGATCCCTTCCAATTTGCATATCGGCCTAATCGCTCAACCGACGATGCCATCTCCTCTGCCCTCCACACAGCTCTCACACATCTGGACACGAAAGACTCCTATGTCAGAATGCTGTTCATCGACTTCAGCTCGGCATTCAACACCATCATCCCCCAACAGCTCATCCTTAAACTGGACAGTCTGGGGCTGAACACCTCAATGTGTAACTGGCTGCTAGACTTCCTGACCGGGAGACCACAGGCAGTACGGGTCGGGAATAACACATCCAGCACCATCACATTGAATACAGGAGCCCCACAAGGATGTGTGCTGAGCCCCCTTCTATTCACCCTGCTAACACACGACTGCACACCATCATACAGCTCCAACCACTTCATCAAGTTTGCGGACGACACAACAGTGGTGGGTCTCATCAGCAACAACGATGAGACGGACTACAGGAACGAGGTGAGCCGCCTGGCCTTGTGGTGCGGACACAACAATCTCACTCTCAACGTGGAGAAGACAAAGGAGATTGTTGTGGACTTCAGGAAGAGGGATGCCCAACATGCCCCTCTGACCATCAACAGCACCACAGTGGAGAGAGTGGACAGCACCAAGTTCCTGGGAGTGCACGTCTCAGAGGACCTGTCCTGGAGCAGGAACACTGCATCACTGGCCAAGAAGGCTCACCAGCGCCTCTACTTTCTCCGCAAGCTGAAAAGGGCTGGAGCTTCAACCCCCATCATGTGCACCTTCTACAGGGGTGCCATAGAAAGTGTCCTGACCAGCTGCATCACTGTGTGGTTTGGTGCATGTACTGCATCCTGCCGCAAGAGCCTCCAGCGCATCGTGAGAGCAGCTGAGAAGATTGTCGGCACCTCCTTCCCCTCACTACAGGACTTACACAGCAACCGCCTCACTCGGAAAGCCCTCTGCATGGCAGGTGATCCCACACACCCACTACACAGCTGCTTCAGCCTGTTGCCTTCAGGGAGGAGACTGAGGAGTCTCCAGGCTCGAACCAGCAGACTAAATGACAGCTCTGTTCATCAGGCAGTCAGGATGCTAAACTCTCTGCCTGCTCTGCCTCCCCTCCCACTTGTACTGCCTTAATCACAAAAACTTTCACACACCACCACACAACACAAAAGATTTTAACACTGGACTCTGTGTCATCAAACGGGTTATTCACTCAACTCACGGTCATGTTAAAAATGGTGTACCACAAGGCTCAGTTTTAGGACCAACTCTCTTTACAATCTACATAGCTAATGTAGGTCACTGCATCCCTGATGCATCCTTACATTTCTATGCTGATGATACAGTTGTTTATTGCCGAGCTAAAACAGTAGCTAAGGCTTTCCAGTTACTGCAATCCGCTTTTGACATCATCCAGTCAGATTTGTTCCGTCTCAAACTTGTCCTAAATGCTGATAAAACAAAAGGGATGTTTTTTTCAAATAGGAAGGCGGTTCCAGCAGATCCTCCTCTGATTTTTTCTTCAAATGGTGTCCCTATTGAGTTTGTTGATTCCTATAAATATCTGGGTATCCTGATCGATTCACATCTCTCTTTTAAACTCCACGTGGAAAACCTAGTGAAGAAATTGAAAGTTAAACTGGGTTTCTTTTTCAGAAACAGATCCTGTCTAACACTGAATGTTAGGAAACGCCTTGTATCCGTGACTTTCCTTCCCTCCATTGATTACGGTGACATTCTCTACATGAATGCTCCTACAAGCACCCTGCGGATGTTGGATGTGGTCTATCATGGTGCACTAAGATTCATAACTGGTTGTGATTATCGTACCCACCACTGCACCCTGTATTCACTGGTTAATTGGACATCATTAACCTCACGCAGACTCTCCACTGGTACATCTTCATCTTTAAATCACTTCTTGGTCTGCTGCCCTCATACATCTCCTCCTACATGTCTTTGCGTGAGTGCAGCTACAGTGTGCGCTCTCAGGACATGATTACCTGCAGTGTTCCGTCAGTGAGGACTGAACTTGGAAAAAGGGCCTTCTCCTACTCTGCTCCTGCTTCATGGAATATCTTACAAAAAGATCTGAAGCTCTCGACCTTGACTTCTCTAAATGGTTTTCAGAATCTGTTGGAATCCTGGCAAAAACCAATGCAGATTTGTTCCTGTCTTTGATTTTATACGTCTACCTTATAATGTTTTGCTAGTTTTTTGATACTTTGTTAAAAAAAAAAAAAAAAAAAAAAATATATATATATATTTTGTTTTTTTCTCTCTTTTTGTTTTCTATTGTTTATTGTTTGTTTGTTTATTGTTTAATGAAATTCTATCACTGCTGTTCATTGTTCTTTAGTTTTAGCAGGTCGCTTTCGTAAATGAGCCCATGAGGTTCAAAAGATTTACCTGACTAAATAAAGGTTGAATGAATGAATGTGCTCATTCTGTTTGCACTACTTCTCATATTTGCACTAATGTTTGTATTACATTACTGCCTATAGTCATACTACTGTTTACATTCACTGTTTACATTTATTACTACTGTTTTCACTCAATACTACTGTTTACATTTATTACTACTGTTACATTTACACTACTTTTTTATACAAAAAAAAAGTCAAAAGTCAACTTTATTGTCAGAACTGCAATATGTACAGGACATACACAGGATTGAAATTGCGTTTCTCTCAGTCCCTCGGTGCAACAGTAACCATCTAAACACTAAACACTAAAACATTTAATAAACATAAGCATAAAATAGTAAGAGTGTAACACTGTCCCGAGTTTTTTCATAGTAGTATGAAAGTATGAAAATTTACACCAACACTGAAACACCAAACACCCCTGAAACACCAAACACCCAATGAACATAAGCATAAAATGAAATAATAAAAGTGTAATACTGTCCTGAGTTTTTTCATAGTAGTATAAAAAGTATATCTATAAAATAAACTGAAGGTTCTAGCATTGACATTTGCAAAGAGTGGCACAGCAGCATATGAGTTAATGTACACAGTATATGTATGAGGTAGTTGATGTTGGTATAGAGGCAAAGTGGCATATGCAGTGAGGCACATAAGGCACATTTGGCATCCTTAGATA
>JBBPBX010005839.1:23030-36043 GCA_038048925.1 Garcialebias charrua
ATATATATATATATATTTTTTACTAGCCTTATTGCATATGCCACTTTACCTCTATACCAATATCAACTACCTCATACATATACTGTGTACATAAACTTCATATGCTGCTTTGTCACTCTATTACAAATGTCAATGCCAGAACTTTCATTTTATTTTATAGATATACTTTTTACACTTTTATACTACTATGCAAAAAACTCAGGACAGTATTACACTTTTGTTATTTCATTTTATGCTTATGTTTATTAAATGTTTAGTGTTTTAGTGTTGGTGTAACTTTTCATACTTTCTTACTACTACTATGCAAAAAATACTATGCAAAAACTCAGGACAGAATTACACTTTTATTATTTCATTTTATGCTTATGTTTATTAAATGTTTTAGTGGTTTAGTAGCCTGGTTGAAACCATACCCTGTGCTTCACTTCGCTTCACACAAGGGTCTGGAATTTTCCCATTGAAAACCGTTTCTTGCTGGAGGCGTTGGCCTCTGATTAGGAACAAAACCATTGGATAATTTGAACAGGGAAACCATTCTGCTCCCTCCCCTCAGCCACCCCCCTCTGCTGAAGTTCAGCAGCTGAACTTGACTGACAACTGCTCCGCCCCCTCTGCAGCGTTTCTCTTGCTGCGCAAATTCTGTGTTTATATCATATGTTATAAAACGTTTTAATACAATAAAATCAAACCATGGATCGCTGGTCCAGCTCACCAAAACACCAGAAAATCTGATGGGACTCGCTCAGCAACTAAAACCCGAGTTTATTTCTCGTGACAACCTGAGGCATTTCCGTGTTCATTTTACAGCAACGAATTGAGCCTGCTGTCTCTCTCATTTTACTCAGCAGGAGGGTGGAGGAGAAGGAGCGATTACTTAACTTTTGGGGGAAAAAACCAAAAGAAAACTCCAGATAAGGGATTAAGAAGGGGAAATTAATAAATTTGTGTCACATATCTGCATCGCTTTGCATGAGAACGCGGCTGCGCGCTGGCTCTGGCTGCGCGCCGGGACAGGTGGCACTCAGCGGAGAGGAGGAGGAGGAGGAGGGAGAAGGGAGCGATAACTTGACTTTTGGCCCAAAAACCAAAAGAAAACTCCAGATAAGGGATTAAGAAGGGGAAATTAATAAATTTGTGTCACATATCTGCATCGCTTTGCATCTTTTGAATGAGAACATGCCGCTGCTCGCTGACTGAGCGCTGGCAGAGCCTTTTATAGGGCTCTGCGCGCTGGGACAGGTGGGGGCGTGGGTTAGGGTCCAAAACTCCGCCCCTTCTGTTCTCTGATTGGTCCGAACAAAAATCTACTGGACAAATCCTTGTGGGCGGGTAAAGTCCCAGACTGTGCAGTGAAGGGAAATGAGAATTGAGCGGAGCTGTGCAGGAAGGCGAGGGCCAGGCTAGTGGTTTAGTGTTTAACCCTCCTGTTATGTTGCGGGTCAAATTGACCCGTTTTAAAGTTTACATTTTTTTTTTAAATAGTTAAAAATATTTTTTCTGCATGAAACTTTTTCTATTTGTCTTAATAGTTCCAATCAACATATAAATTGAAAATGATTCACTTTACACATTTGTACCACTCTCTGCGTCTACTTGTTACATCGATACTGTTCGGGTCAATTTGACCCGGCAGTCAAAATGAATGGTAAAAAGGGTAAAAAAATTTCCAATTCTATTTGTTTCCTTGAAACTATGAGACATATTTCACTACACACACACACACACACACACACACACACACACACACACACACACACACACACACACACACACACACACACACACACACACATGCGCACGCACACACCACACACATACCACACACACATGCACACATGCATTCACACAAACCCACTTTCTCACTATTCTCTTTACTTCACAAGGAAACTGTGAGAAAGCAGGTGTTTATACAAATTTTGACGGGAACCTTTTCTGTTCCCGTGGGAAAACTCCACCCACACTGAATGGACACTCAGCAGAAGGGGAGGGATGGGAGGGCATAAATACTCTCTGCAAGGGAGTCCTAAACACATTACACACTGAAGGTACATGTGATATTGTCACTGTCAGAGGTCAGGAAATGAGCAGCAGGAAAAAAGTTTACAGCCCTGGAAGTGCTGGATCTTCTCATTGATCATGACAGTGAAATAGAAGAGGAGGTGTCTGAAGCTGAAGACAGTATTGAGGTCAATTCTGAGTCTGATTCTGATTATGAACCAACTGATGAAAGTGATATTCATGTTTCTCCAAGCAAGACATTCATGTCAAAAAATGGTGAAATTCAGTGGTCTTCATCTCCAACAAAGCACCTCGGAAAACAGTGTGCAGAAAATATAATAAAGACAGTGCCAGGGCCTACTAGGATGGCAGTAACTCGAGTCACATATCAAGTCGGTCTTTGAGCTACTCATGCCTAATGTAATACAAAAAATCATTCTTCAAATGACAAATCTAGAAGGAAGGCGAGTTTTTGGAGAGAAGTGGAAGGAGCTGGACCAAATGCATTTACATGCATATTTGGGGGTTCTCATTCTGACCGGAGTTTACAAGTCAAAGGATGAATCAACATCCAGTCTATGGGATGCAGAGAAAGGCTGGGCAATATTTCGGGCCACAATGTCTCTGGAGACTTTTCATATTTTCTCCAGAGTAATCCGAGTGGTTGAATGAAGTTTACTTTCAATACAAATCTTCATGACTCATTTGTCTTGATTTTAATGAGCAGGGGCCTCATGTACAAAGACTTGCGTAGATTTCTTACTGAAAAGTCACGTACGGACAAATCCAGAAAAGTGTCCACGCACAAAAAAATCCAGATTTATCAAACTGTGCGTACACCGGAATCCACGCACATTCCTTATGTACAACACAATCAACGTGGAATTCAGCGCACATGAGAGAGTGGCCGACTCCGCCCTTGACACGCCTCCGTATGAATATGCAAAGTCATTCAAATATGCCATGCACGACAGGAATGTCGTCTCTGCTCCATTGCAAATCATGTCGGAACGTGGAAAAAAGAGGAACTTCACGGACTGTGAACAGAAATCACTTCTGAGTGAGGCAGAGAAGCACGGAAAAAGGCTTCATTCGGCACGCACAGTGCAAAACAAACCATCCACTTTTAAATAAGAAGTTGACCAAGCTGATCTAACATGCCTGTATAGCTTAGTGGCGAACGCGCCCGCCCTTCGTCCCAAAGGTCGTGAGATCGACTCCCGCTTGGTACAATGTTTTTTTTTTTCATTCCGGATTTAAAGACCACAGGAAAACTATTGAATGAAACAACAAGAAATAGAACAATACATGAAATGAAAGGAAGCAGACGATTTATTGTTTTGTAAATAGTTTTCATGTGTATTTCAATCTGGAACGAAAAAAAAAAGAAAAACGTTGTACCATGCGGGAGTCGATCTCACGACCTTTGGAACTAAAGGCAAGCGCTTTACCCACTGACCTAAACGTAGGCGTGTTAATACAGCTTGGTTAACTTCTTATTTAAAGGAATTACATCTCATTGTTGTCAATATTGTTGCCACTATCTGGCGCATGCTTTTATATCCACTCATCTAATTGCGTCCATGTGGATGTAATAATCGTTAAACATGTGTGTTTGGTGGGATTTATGATTGTTTTCACATCGTGGACACGGTTTCACAGATCACCTGTAAGTGTCGCCAAAGGAACAATAACCACAGAAACGTGCGTACGCAAGCAGGGGAGCAGCCGTGGATTTGTACGTGGAAGCGCAGATATTCCCGTTCATATCAGATTTGATACATACGCCACTTTGCGTGGAAAGTGACGTGCGCAATGTTTTTGTGCGCACGCATGGTTGATACATGAGGCCCCAGGTCAATTTGACCCAGAACAGTATATGTGTCTCAAGTTCAATTATAAAGATCACACTTTGAAAAAAAAATTAAAATGTAATATAATTTTTTTTACAAAAATCAATTTCAAGGATAATTATTGTTTTTTTGTGTGTAGGTTTTTTCAGAAAACATAAAAAATGTAAATCACGTTTTATATGTCCAAATGAGTTAGTTGTCGTCATTATCCTTTATTTATGAGAAATAAAAAAACATCATTGCACGAATATTGACTGACATGGCTAGTATTGGAGTTAATAATCAGATACAAAAATGTTTTGGAGGATTTTTTGGGTTTCTGACACTATTACATGATTAAACACTCCCCGGGTCAAATTGACCCACAAACATTATTGCTGTACCTCAGAAACGAACATAACAGGAGGGTTAAATGTTTACTGTTGCACCGAGGGTCAGAGAGAAATGCAATTTCAATCCTGTGTATGTCCTGTACATATTGCAGTTTTGACAATAAAGTTGACTTTTGACTTTTGACTTGACTTTTGAGCTTGCATCAGAGTATACCATATAAGGCAGCAGGCAATATGCATTTCTTCAAAGAACGATGGGATTTTATCACAAATGTTTTTCTGGACATTCTCTCGTGGGAATTAAACATTTAAGCAATTTATAGTTTTTAAAAAAAAATCGTACCCTCAATGTTACATTTGACTTAAATAATCACATTGTCAAATCTATATCTGGTTTTGTTCTTGTTTACTACACTTAGATATTCATCATCAAACTTCTTCCATTATAGGGTTGCAACAATTTCTTCAATCCCTGCCGGTGGCTCTCATACTATAAAGTTTTCTGATCATGTGGAGGGACGTTTTGTGGTTGTTTTAATACCAGGTTCAGAAAGGATTCTTACACTCTGTGAAGTGGAGGTCTATGGTTACCCTGTCCCAACTGGTGAGACCCACTTTTATTAATTCCAATGCATTATGTAGCAACACCCTTCTTCTGTCAGCTGGTCCCTTTTCCGGGGGAGCTAGCAGAGCTTAACTTGCTAAACGTGAAAGGTTTACAATTCAAAACTTACCCGATACCCCGACTTCCTCACTGGCACTCCGCCAGGCAAGGTCCTTTTTATTTCTCCTCCATACTTTTTTTCATTCATTCATTCAACCTTTATTTCTACAGGCTAGCCTCGTTGAGCCACAGGGACTCATTTACAAGAGAGACCTGTCTCACTCACACCCAAGGTCATAGAGTCACCATCAGTCTAACATGCATGTTTTTGGACTGTTGGAGGAAACTGGAGCACCCGGAGAAAACCCATGCATGCACGGAGAGAACATGCAAACTCTACCCAGAAAGGCCCCCGGACAGGGATTTGAACCGGGGACCTGCTCGCTGAGAGGCAGCAGCTCTACCAGTTGTGTTAATTGTCCAGTGTGAGCCCATGTCCTCCTTTGCATGTTTTAAATGCTCTGCAGCATGAGTCCTTATAAAATCCGCTGCAGAATCTCCATTCATGATTCCATCTATCAAGAAATTTGTAGACAAAGTCCTTGGTGTGCTTCCTCCAATTCTGGAAATCTGCAGAACCAGGGAACCATACTTGAACAGGACTTCGCAAAAAAAAAAAAAAAAAAACTTTGCGGGTTGTTTCCGTGTGTCACAAACAATACGTCACACAGTTGCGCAATACCTGTCCCCTCGTTACCACGTCACATAGCTGACTCTCCCTCTCTCCTCCCCTGACTCTCCCTGGATTGGTTGACAGACGCGTTGAACAACGAAATCTTCGGCATTTTCGAGGTGAGCTGTGGAGGCTGCCGAGGGCTCACGTGCACGGAATACGCTCAAATGCCACTTCCACAACGCTCAACACGCACGTGACGCGACGCCCGACCCCTAGACGCGCGTCCCCCATTGACTTTGCATTTAAACTGGCCGCTCCTGCAGCTCAAAACGCGCTCGGTCTGGACGTACCATCACTGTTCCACCGGCCTCCCTCTCATTCACACACATGTACTCTGTCTTACTACGGCTGACTTTCATTCCTCTTCTTTCAAGTGCATACCTCCACCTCTCCAAGTTCTCTTCCACCTGTTCCCTGTTCTCACCACAGATCACAATGCCATCTGCAAACATCATAGTCCATAGGGATTCCAGCCTGAACTCATCCGTTAGTCAGTCCATCACCAGAGCAAACAAGAAGGGGCTCAGAGCCGATCCTTGATGCACTCCCACCTCCACCTTGAAGTTATGTGTCACTCCTACAGCACATTTCACCTAGGGATGGGGCCGATCCAATCCAGTATCGGTATCCGATACTAGCATTATTTAAGTATTGGGTATCGGATCCAACCCGCCGATACTTTTCCGATCCAGCTTCAGAGAGCACTTGTGTTCAATCACATTCTGTGACTGCCCTTCTTAACATTGTGTGAGATAAACCCAATGAAGACACTCTTAAGCCTTACAATAGGGAACCCACTGACTTTAACAGCACACAGGACAGGAGGCAAGTATACCACACACATGTCCTCCTTACTCATGGTGCAGCTGAAAAAACTAAAAAAGCGCTAAGCATGATGGGAAAGACAACATAGCCACTCCCCTTAACCAATAAGAGAGTTGATTTTGTTGTCTTTCCCATTATAACCAATAGTTATAACCAATAGTTTGTCTAGCTAAAGCTGAAAAAAACTAAAAACAGTATTGGATCGGAAAAGTATCGGTATCAGTCGATACTCAGTTAATAAGTATCGGTATCGGATCGGAAGTGAGAAATGTGGATCGGTGCATCCCTAATTTCACCACTGTCCTGCTGTCCTCATACATGTCCTGTACCAGTCTAAAATACTTAATCTCCTCATACAATCACTCAGCTATACTACATCATCTTCAACAACTCCCTCCTAGATCTTCATTGTGTGGTTCATCAAATTAATTATATCTGAACATCAACTGTAGAGGAATAATGTTAATGAATCACATCTACAGCCACACTCACACAATACATAAAGTAAAATCCCTGAAAGTCCCTGCTGGTGTTAAATCTGACATCATGCAATTTGTTTTATAGAGCTAAATTAATCTAACCTATATTATTGATAGACTCCCAAAACAAATCAGTTCATAAACTTTGATTGCAAAATGTTTTTTAATAAAAAAAATTGATGGATGCCAATACAGATATGGCATGAAATTCCAACACTTTCTCCAACAACAAAAAAAACTATCATAATTTGTGACATATTTTTTGTAACAATCAAAGATTTAAAATAATTGTTGCATAATATATGGTAAAGAGAACAATACATTTACATGTTTAATTTGCTGTTAGTGGATTATTAGAATAACTACAGTATACCGGTAGTACCCATACACCTGTGTCTGTCACTCCCTGACAGCACTATTAAGAAAGGCAGGCAACACATTAGGTCTCAAACAACTACTAATCTATAGGTCGTATATTGAAAAAATTACTAAACGATAAACGGCAGAAAGCGTCTGTAACATGCCAGTTAAAAAGGTATTTTACTTATCGTTTTATTTATTTATAATCTGGGCTCTGATACAATGTAGGTCAAGGAGACGTTTTCACTAGTATTTCTGTAAAATCCTGTCTTATAGAATGAAGAGACAGACTCGGTGAGAACAGACAACAATGCCTATATTTTAATGTATAAGCTGTATAAAACGTGTACACTTTGAAGAAGCAAAGGGAGTTTGTTGGCAAAAGTTTAGAAAGTTTAGGCAGTTCAAATGTTGGTGTGTGATATCAGTGTGTCACACTCAGTCAAACATTTTATGATCAATATTCAAAAAAAAAAATCAGCTGTGACCAAGCATTAACCATACACAATATAAAAACGTCTAATAATCATGTAAGGTTTGATATTTCACAACTTGTTTTTATTCTGAATTAATATTCTAATGTGTAAGGGCCTGAGGACTGCCCCCCTCCCCCAATCATGGAGCAAACAAAATGCCTTCTGTACATTCAAGTGTGCATGCTTTGAGCAAGATAACTTCAAAAATAGGTGAAGTACTGACTTCCATTTAGTTGTATAGCTTCATTCAAGCATAAGAAAATTTCCTTTCAAAAACTGGGTTGCCACGTCAAAATCTAAGATGGCTACTGCCATAAATGTCTGTCCATCTTGTGAGATGAATAACTTGAAAAATATACAACATGTTGACTTCCATTTTGGTGTGTGGCTGTGTCTAGGTGTAAGAAAAGTCAAGAAAACTGAGTTACCACACCAAAATCCAAGATGGCTGCCACCATGTAAATATGTAAATCTAGTAAGGTGGATAATTTGAAAAATAAGCAACGTGCCGACTTCCATTTTGTATGGCTGTATCTAGGAGTAAAAAGATTCTTATGGCCAAGGCCACTATTGTCCACCACTGGAACCAACATTGTGCTGGTGGTGATGGATAAAATTATAAAATTCACTCACCAGGATTTGTCAATCGGCACTGCCTCAGACAAGCAAAATAAATAAATGAATAAAAAAATTAAGAAAAATATTTTATTCTTACACACAGTGTAACTCCTGCCCACTTGAACATTTTGAACCCAAACCATTAAGGGTTCACTTGCATTCCCTAATCATTTCCAGTACAGAAACACACTCAACTTCAAAATTACAAACATTTACTATTCACATCCCTCAGTGATGGGAAACATCAAAGTACCACATGTTTTTACTTGTATTACCAAAATACCATTGTTGTGTATTTGGAAATTTGTCCGCTTTTGAAAAGTTTAGTTGTATGTATGATGCATTGCTACCAACAATCGTTTTTCTTACAAAGAAGCACATTCTGATATATCTTTGCCTATAGGCTTTTCCAAAGCTGTAGAAGTAGTAAATCGAAAATTTTATGGAAATCGAGAAAATAACAAGCAACAATAACAGCAATTACCAGTAGTAAAGGTGCTTCAATACGCTGGTACTCAATTAGTTGCATCTCTGTAATGAGCAAAAAGTGACAATAGTTGCATTTCAGTGTTCCAGAAAAAAAAATCAGATCCCTCATTGTGCTGATGGCCTCAAGGCAAACTATTAATATCAAACCTGACATTTTTAAATGTGTTGTTTTTCAGAAGATAATGTGGCAGTTTATGGAAAAGCTTCACAGTCAACAGTTTATGAAGGAGCTATTGCTTATAACGCTATAGATGGGAATCGTGCCAGCCTCTGGGACCAAGGTTCTTGCAGCGCCACAAACAATGACTTCAACCCCTGGTGGAGACTGGATCTGGGCAGAACACATAAAGTGTTCCATATTAACATAACCAACGTGGAAGAATATCCAGAACGAATAAATGGTGCTGAAATTCGTATTGGAGATTCACTTGATAACAGTGGAAACAACAATCCCAGGTGGTGCACACTCCTTACTCTTTCTTTTACAAATAAAATTAAAAAATTCTCAGTAGAGCATTGATCCTCTTGTTTGTTAATTAATTTGCTAAAATTGCTTTTTTTTTCAACTCATGCTTGATTGACTGTTTTTTTTCTCTGACAGGTGTGCTGTGATCTCAAGCATTGGTCCAGGTTTTACTGAAACCTTTCAGTGCAATGGGATGGATGGTCGCTACATCAACGTTGTAATACCTGGAAGAAAAGAGTCGCTGACTCTGTGTGAGCTGGAGGTGTATGCCTCCAAATTAGACAAGGTCTCAAAAATGTTGAAAAATGGTGCAAAATAATATAACAAGATTTTGCTTTCGCACTGTAGCAATAAGATCTATTCCCCTGACTATGACCTCTGACCCTTCGGTTGTCTACCAGACTCACCACGAACCGTGAATCACACCAAAGATCAGTTTGTCTGTTTTGCCCATCCTGGTGTGTTCATCTAATGTCCAGCTTTGTTTATTGCTGAGCAAAGAAACAGGTTTGCTTTGTCACAATTTTTGTTAGAAGCAAAGTAAAAAAGTTTTCAGTAACTACCTAATTATGTGAAATGTTTTTCTTACTGTGAGACGAATGTTGACTCAAAGTATAAGCTGGCTGAAAGTTGCCTTGCCGACTGTCCGCATATTTTCTCATCAGTTGTCGTCCTCACTGACCCCTGAACTAGTCACAGTGATTTATGGCTACGTTGGTCAGTTTCTGGTCAGTCTCCTCTCCTTGTGGTTTATCCTGGTCTGATCCACCGGCAAAATCCCAGAAAGATGAGTGAGCTTGTGCCTTCAAACTGACCTGGTAAGGAGCAGAAACCTGGAGACAGGAATACAACTTTTGGTCTGGTTGTGCTGGTTATGCTGAAGCAACTTGATAAATAATTTCCTGGTTTGCAATGATAATAAATAAATTGACCTGGTTACACTAAATAACATCTCTCAAACAAATTCCAAATTAAAAAAAAAAAGTTAAACTTTGCCTAAATTTCTGCACATATAAAAAAACAAAATTCCTGCTTAAAAATTATTTTGACTTAAAAGAAAGATAATTAATCCTTGACTGATTAATTACTGTTGAATGTTGTTTTTGTAATTACTATTTTATAAACAAGTTATTCGCCAAATTGTTATCCTTTATCATTTGCTATGTTCAATTTGTTTATTGTTGTTGATGATTATTTGTTTGATGAAAAACATAATAAAGAAAACTTCAAAGACAAATTTGGTCTCTTCATTTGGATGAATATTAATTTATGGTATAGAATTCCCTAGAGTTAACAGATTCTACTTCAATGACTGAGTTCTGATTACTAAAGGGTGAATACTTTAACAAGTGCAAAACAAATAATAAAAGTATGGTCAAGTGAGGAGCAAGTGTCTCGCTTCTTATTCCATTTACTCAAATATGCTAAATTTTATGGTTTCCCATGTGAGGCCTTTACTGGAGACAGCATCTTCACAAAACAGCAGAGACTTGAGAGACCTATCTCACACAAAGACTATGAATGGGATACCTCCTTCAGGCAAAGTCTTAAACAGAGTCACTAACAGTCCATCAAGCAGTAAATAATGTTTCTTTCAGTACACATAACACAAAGTGTAGTACAGTATTCCTGGGATTTCTCTGCCACTCACTCTCTCCACAGCCAACCAACCACTGATTCACCCCACCGGCTTCTGACTGAGGAAGATTGGTCTGGTGGTGTACATAAACTCCTGCCAGACATCTCTTCAGCGCTGGGACATCAACTACCTTATGGTAAAAAAAAAATGGGGGAGTGGTGGCGCAGTGGTTAGAGACGGTGGGCCTGTGACAGGAAGATCGCCAGTTCAAGCCCCAGTACCAACAACATCAAAAAATGTGGGTGGAAAACGGTGGAACACCCACACCTGCCTCCACCCTCATTTAATNAATTTAGCAGTTCAGACACCTTCACTAAATCATTTATGTATAAAATAAACAACTTTGGTCCAAGTATCGAGCCCTGCGGGACTCCACAAGTAATTGGACAGAAATCAGATTTTGTATCGTCAACATACACAAACTGTTTTCTGTCCGTCAAATAACTTTGTATCCACTGCAGAGCTCGCCCTCTAATACCATACCTGTTCAGTTTAGTGACAAGAATAGTATGGTCAATAGTGTCAAACGCTTTTCTTAAGTCAACAAATAAACTTATGCAGTGTTGTTTTTGATCTATGGCTGTGGTGATTTTTTCTGTTAATTCCATAAGTGCCATTGATGTGGAATTTTTTGCTCTGAATCCATATTGGCTTGCACTCAGGATGTCGTGTTTTTCAAGAAATTTATCCAATTTGTTTGCAAATACTTTTTCAAGAATTTTAGAGAATTGTGGTAACAGTGAAATGGGTCTATAATTGTCAAAAACACCTTTATCACCATTTTTAAAAATAGGGATCACTTTAGCAATTTTCATATTATCAGGAAATATGCCCTCTGAAAGAGACAAGTTGCATATGTAAGTAAATGGTTCAATGACCTGATGTATTATATTTTTTACAACCACCATATCCATGTCAACCCAATCCCTAGACCTCTTGTCTGCAAATTTTTCAACTATTAAGAGTATTTCCCTATTGTCAATTTCTTGTAAAATCATAGTATCTCCACAGTCTTCAATCAAATAGTTCACGTTTCCATCGATACATGGGATTTCATTGGCAAGATTTGGCCCTATATTCACAAAATGGTTATTAAATTCATTTACAATTTCTTTTTCATCTCGTGTTTCTTCATTGTCTTTCATAAAAAACTGTGATAAGGTCGTATTTTTTGGGCGATTTTTCAAGACACTGTTTAAAACTCTCCAGGTTCCCTTCATATCACCATTTGTTTTATGTAATAAATCACTGTAAAATTCTCTCTTTTGTCTTTTTATAATTCCTGTTAATTTGTTCTTGTATTTTTTATATTTAATCTCCGCCTCGGGAGTTCTGCATTTCAAGAAACAAGAATACAGATAGTTTTTTTTCTTGCATGCATTTCTTAAACCTGTTGTCATCCATGGTTGATCAATGGAACGTGCTCTCATATTGTGTTTTTGCACACATTTTTTTTTGTACAAGACATCCACAATATTCATAAACGCATCATAGGATTTGTTTACATCAGTCACGTAACTTAAAACCCCTTTATGTAAAAATAAATATTATTATTGTTGTAAATCATATTTATTCTCCGTGTTTGTTTCTTTTTCCGGCTCATAACAGAATTACTGAAATAAATCAACTTTTTCACAATATTCTAATTTTATGACCAGCACCTGTATTTCAAATTTACTTTTAATCAATTTATGAAGGATTTATAAGTGTATTAAGTGCATGATCATTTCTCTTTTAATTAGTATATCCCACATGGGGTCAGCTGTGCCTCGTCATCCTCCTCCCTGCTCCGCAGTGATTCACACATCAGTACACAAAAGCGCAGGAACTTGTGCATAGAGCAAAACCTTAATTATATTTGTGTTTTAATAACATTGCCCATGACTTTGAACTTTTAGGGGTGGATTTTTTTTTTCTAAGAGCTCAAGCAGAAATGCGAGAAACGCTCTGATGTGAATTCAAAAAAAGTTCAAGACCAGACGAGTAATGTGATATTAGGGAGCTTTGTTTATAATTATAGTTTTATTTAGTTAATAGTTTTACAGTCGCTCTTTTCCAGGCGGGTTGAAAAATATATTTGCAGAGTAAATTACTCTGCATATTAATAACTGCACAGACACGGACGCACACCTCCTCCT
>JBBPBX010005840.1:0-70607 GCA_038048925.1 Garcialebias charrua
TGAAGTCATGCCATGCATAGTGAACACAGTGAATCACTTGAAAGTTCTGACTCTCTTCATGATGATGGCACCAATGAACCATGCAGAAACTGTAGATATTCCTGTAAATGGGTCCTTTTCAGATGATGATCATGGCAGTATTCATTCAGACCATCATGCCAATCATTCTTATGATTTTCCCTCTGAATTGGATGTTCACATTTCACATAACTCTGAACTTGAACCAGATCGCTCAACAGATTGTTCTTCCTTACTGACGGTGAACAAGCCACCTATCAACATTTGCTGGGATGGATGTTTTTATTATTATTTATTAATCCAGTTATAGGGGAGACCCCAGCAAGGCACTGTGCATTTTCCAGATTGCCTTTGCATATGACTAATTACTCTTTTTTGTTTTTGTTTGTTTTTTTGCAAATGCAGATGGAATCATGAATGGGGATTCTGCGGCAAGAGAGGATTTTATAAGGACTCATGCTGCAGAGCATTTAAAACATGCAAAAAGGGTAGAGGACATGCGCTCACACTGGACAATTAAAACGTGTCACAAAGAAGTGGAGGTGGGGCTTTCACACTGGACATTTAATGCACCACAAAGAAGTGGACACTGGACATTTAATGCACCACAAAGAAGTGGAGGTGAGGCTTTCACACTGGACATTTAATGCACCACAAAGAAGTGGACACTGGACATTTAATGCACCACAAGAAGTGGAGGTGGAGGGTCACACAGGACATTTAAAATGTGCCACAAAGAAGTGGAGGACACGGGCTCACACAGAACTGAGGAACACATTTTTTGGGGGGAGAGATGCAAATACAGGTGCTGGTCATAAAATTAGAATATGAAAAAGTTTATTTATTTCAGTAATTCCATTCAAAAAGTAAAACTTGTATATTATATTCATTCACACAGACTGATATATTTAAAAAAAAATTCTTAATGTTGATGATTATAACTGACAACTAATGAAAAGCCTAAATTCATTACCGGTAACAGAAAATTACATTACTTGAGATAAAAAATTAAAAAAAGGATTTTTATAGATGTTGGCCAACTGAAAAGTATGAACATGGTACCATGGTCCTTGCAAAAGGACCCCCAACTAAGTATTCAAAGATGTACATATTGTACATTTCATGTTCATAGTTCTCAGTTGGCCAACATTTATAAACATTTTTTTAATTAATCTCAAGTAATAGTCTAATTTTCTGAGGTACTAAATTTAGGGTTGTCATTAGTTGTTGGTTTTAATTATCAGCATTAAAAGAAATAAACTTGAAATCAGTTTAATGAAAGTTTCACTTTTTGAATGGAATTACTGAAATAAATCAACTTATTTAAAATATTATGACCAGCACACTTTTTAAACATATTTGTGGTGGGACTGTAATTTTATATAGCTTTCATATTTCTTGTGTTACTGCCAGTGTTGCAGCTATAAATCCAAAAGAAAAATGAAGGCATGTTAATAAAAAACAAAAACAAATTAATGTTAAGTACAGACCAAAGCTATGTGAGCTGTGTACTTTTAGATTTGTACTGGTACATTTTGTTTTGCCACCAGTTGATAAGCTCCCTCCAATGTAATTCTAAAGCTTTTGTTTTTTAAAGGTACCAAAGGTGGACTTTTCCATTTTATGTGTTATGCTGTTCTGTTAATCCTTTAATTTATGTTAAAGAGGATAAAGGAAAAATGTAAGGAGTGATTTGTAAACCTTAAACCAACGGTTTCCACCATGTTTCCTGCTGTACAATGGATGGTCAAATGTGGTTCCTAGCTTTGTTTGCCTCAACGCAGTTTTGAAGTAGATGCATTATATTTTTCATATGCATAGCATGCCATGTACAGATTCTTTTTGTACCTATTTTTGTACCTATTTTGTTACAACTGATGCCAGTTATGCATTTTTTTTATTCATATACGGATTTGTTTTATATTATGATACTGATGCCTTTATGTGTAATAAACTGATTCTTTTATCATAACTTTCGACTCTGTTATTTTTAATGTTAGTACTGTAGAATTAATTCATAGCCAAGAGTTATTTGCACAACTACATATCATCATGATTCCACTAATAAATCTCAATTTAAAACTGTGGATTGGGAACTTGAAAAGTTTGTGTTGTCTGAACGTTGAAGGGACAGTTTCTGAACGTTCAGGGGACGTTGTCTGAACGTTCGGGGGACAGTTTCTGAACATTCAGGGGACGTTGTCTGAACGTTCGGGGGACAGTTTCTGAACATTCAGGGGACGTTCTCTGAACGTTTTATGGAGTTTCATTTGGACGTTCAGTGAACGTTTTCTGCAAACGTTCAGAGGACGTTGATGACAACGTTCAGAGGACGTTGTCTGAACGTTCAGGGGACAGTTTCTGAACATTCAGGGGACGTTCTCTGAACGTTCGGGGGACAGTTTCTGAACATTCAGGGGACGTTCTCTGAACGTTTTATGGAGTTTCATTTGGACGTTCAGTGAACGTTTTCTGCAAACGTTCAGAGGACGTTGATGACAACGTTCAGAGGACATTGTCTGAACGTTCAATGTTAGCTTACAGCAGGTAAATCAACGTTCTTAATATAATGTTTGCTTGTGTTTACTTTGATCACACAACAACAGAGTTTTTATTTATTTATTTATTTCTGCCAGGTGGAGAAGCTGTCGTTCCAACAGGCTGATGGTTCTGAGGTTCTGATGGGTCCAGATGAACACACAGCAAGAGTCCAGTTCATTAACGTAGTTACAGTTCGGTTCACGTGTTTTAATAGTGTGTTCAGTTTAATTCTCAGTGTTTGTGTTGTAAACTTTGTGGTGCTGAATAAATAAATAAATAAAAAATAAACCTGGTGTCTTCATTTTCACAGCACGTTACGCACTGTTTAAAAAATGTAACGAGTCCAGATAGATACTGTAGTTCAGATAAATTTACATCTCCCACGCCAACATAAATACTGTTTATTATTGTTAAACTGTTATATTTTGCAGCGTGACACGTGAAATGTCAGACTGTCCGCGCATGCGGGCTGCGCGCATGTGGTTGACACAAAAGCTCCACGGGAGATGTTTACATTATCAGCGGGGGGTCAGCGAAAAACTTCCACCTTGAGAGCAGGGTCAGAAAAGTATCGGAGTCAAAGAGGGGGGCCAGCAGCGTCGTGTAGGCGATAAGCAAAGTCGCAAAGAGAAAGTAGCGGTTACACTCAAAATACGCGCCGTGTAAACTGGCCCTAAACAGCCACTGGCCAAAAGGATGGCCCAGCACAGAAGATCAACATCATCAGGTCAGGACTCTGCAGTCTACACTCATCTCCAGGCCAGCGGTCACTCTTTCAGGGATGAAGATGTTCACATCCTTGATAGAGAGGAACAATGGTTTGAGAGAGGAGTAAAGGAGGCCATCTTTGTGAAAAGAAACCGTCCATCATTAAACAGAGGTGGAGGCCTCCGGGTTCAACTGTCCCCCACTTACAATGCTGTTATTGCTAGTATCACTCAGCCCTCTGTGAATAGCAAACAACCATCAGGGTGTTAACGATCCATCGTCAGGCTGATGGTCCTCCTTGATCATGTGAGCAGCTGGTTTCGGCTGTCATCAGCCAACTGGTTGATCCACTGTGGGAGGGTGCTATTTATAAGACTGAGCTGAACACAGCTTCTCAGACTGAGGAAGTCTTTCGGACGAAAGACGAAACGTTTCTACAGTTTTTTTTGCTTTGTTTTGTTTTGTTTTTTGAATGTCCAGAGGACCAGACTTAGCTTTTTTGGATTTTTCTACCTGGATTATTGAGCATGCATCAGGGCAAGTTGGAATAAGTTTATATCAGTCTTTAAAAACTGTTTTTCTATTCACGTTTATCTGCTTTAGGGTGAGCAAAGTAATAACCATCAAAAAAAGGAAAATAATTTTATTATGAGTAGTAATGTAAATGTGGAGTCGGATCAGCAGTGGCAATTTTAGCCTAAATTTTAACTCAGCACCCCTGACAAAAAAGGGGAAAAAACATCATTAGGATTTTTTAAGGAAACTCAGTTCTCAGACCTTAGATTCACCAACTATATTGAATAAATCTGGAATAGAAATGGAATAAATGATGACACTCTTAAACCGGCCAGTAAAATACAATTTCTCAGTACCATCTCTCAGTACTATTTCTCAGATCGAAGGCAATGTGTTCAACATAATGGTACTTCTTCCAGTTATCTCACTGTTAATAATGGTGTACCACAATGCTCAGTTTTAGGCCCCACCCTCTTCAAAATCTTCATAGTGATGATACAGTTGTTTATTGTCGAGCTAAAACAGTTGCTAAGGTTTTCCAGATTTTGCAAACTGATTTCGACATCATCCAGTTAGATTTGTTCAGTCTCAAACTTGTACTAAATGCCAAAAAACAAAACAAAGGGATGATGTTTTCAAACAGGAAGTCTGTCCCAGAAGTCCTTCCTTCTTTTTTATTTTTGAATGGTGTTCCTATTGAGTTTGTCAATTTCTACAATTACTTTGGTATCTTGGTTAACTGCTGTTGCTGCTGATCTGTCTCATACCGCTGCTGATCTGTTTCATAATGCTGCTAATCTGTTTATTGTTGCTGTGTTCATTCGTGCTCATCTGCTCATACAGACTCATGTTTGTGGTGCTGTTCAAAGTTTTTATGCTATTAGTGCCTAGTGTATTTTTAGTTTACGTTTTTCTTAGTTCATATTTTAGATGTTATTACAGTTTCTCTTACTTTTTTATTGTTGGATGTAACTGGGACCCTGTGTACATAATCTTGTTTCATGTACCACATGTGGTGTGAATGACAATAAAGAATCTCTGACTCTGACCAATCAGTGATCTCAATTTGTCACGAAGTGAAATGCCCCTTACCTGTAGGGCTGCACCCAATTAAGTGAGTCATGACATGAATTAACATTATTGGATTTTTTTTTATCTGGGTTATTGGGCATGAACTTTGATGCTTAATCAAAATCCATTTGTCGTTTCATGAGTGTGCAAACAAATAGAAAAAAGATTTGTCAGCTCAGTCTTCCATCCATCCATCCATCCATTTTCTTCCGCTTATCCGGGGTCGGGTCGCGGGGGTAGCAGCCTAAGTAGGGAGGCCCAGACTTCCCTCTCCCCAGCCACATGGAGCAGCTCCTCTGGGGGAATCCCAAGGCGTTCCCAGGCCAGCCGAGAAACATAGTCCCTCCAGCGTGTCCTGGGTCTTCCGCTGGGTCTCCTCATAGTTGCCAAGTCCGCTTATTTCAAGCGGCATTGGGCTTATTTTCCCCTGGAGTCGCTTTCAAATTTGATCAGCCGCTTGTGGCGGTTTTTTGGGCTTCTCGCGGACATTGAGTCGCTTATTTGTGCTTGTTTTTCAGTCGAGCAGTAATGCGAGTGGTAGGTAGTTTGTCACGCCCCCTTCCACGTATGTTACGTCAAGGCGGATGTTACGTTCAGGTGCAGTTGGCGCAAGCGACAGTCAGAGCCGGTAAAACCTTGGGTAAAACTATATAAGCGCGAGCAATTAATGATGAGTCAGCATGAGCAGCATATAGTGACACAACATATATATCTTGTATCATTCAACTATGTTAGTTTTTAGCAAACAAAATGATAAATTAATGAAAATTACTTTCAAAGTGAGTTTAAAATTAAAAACCGTGTTTCTTCACGGGACATCCGACTACACGCGAATGCAACATTGTTATTTATTCTTTGTCTATTCATTCATTCATTCAACCTTTATTTAGTCAGGTAAATCTCATTGAGCCTCGAGGGCTCATTTACAAAAGCGACCTGCTACAAACTAAAGAATTTAGTGAAATGTCTAGACAAGACAACGCTAATATGAGCTCTAAGTGGGGTAAATATGGAAAAAAATATAATAAAGATTGGGAGAAAGAGCGTGCTCTTCAAGACTGGATCTGACCACGACCACAGATGGGAGAAAAATGCAAAATGTATTTTTATTTTTTAGACTGAATACGTTCTTTAATGTATAATTTTGCTTGTTATATGTAATGCCATAATAAATATGTTTATACTGTTTAAAACTGCCTTTTTTTACACAATGGGATGGGGTGCTTTTTTTGGGCTTTTTTTGAAAGAGCGAGTCGCTTGCTTGTGCTTGTTTTGAAGGAGCTGATCGCTTCTTTCGGTCTGGAGATCTGGCAACCCTGGGTCTCCTCCCGGTGGGACATGCCCGGAACACCTCACCAGGGAGGCGTCCAGGAGGTGTTATGAAATAAAATATATTTTATTCTTCGTGTTTTTATTCCACCAGAAGGGGTTTTCAAATGATGCAGTTTGTGTCCTCTCTGTCTGTCAGTTTTATGACTTTGCAGATATATGACTTGGGAGAAGTCCACTGAAAGCCACTCTCTGGTTCTGCATGTTTGCTCAGTCGGGGAGTGTCAGAACAGCTCTAATCTATGTGTGTCTTTGGTGTGGTTTGGTGTCCAGTTGCACTGATTGGTCACTTGGTGGTCTACTAGTGTGTGTGTGTGTGATTTGTGGGTGCTCAGCATTGCTGTATATTTAGTTTTGGTCATCTATGTGTCGTGCCCTTCCCCCCCCCCTTAAGGCCTGTGTAAACCGGAGCAGGCAACACCCTACAAGAGAACAAAGCAAAACTTCTCTCATTGGTTGAGAGCAGGAAACACCCTACAAGAGAACAAAGCAAAACTTCTATCATTGGTTGAGAGCAGGAAACGCCCAGAGAAGAGTATAAAACATGAGTTTCCTCCTCCACGTCAGTCAACGCAGGCAAGCCCAAGGAGAAGAACAACGAATCAGGTTGTATATGGGGTCTCTCTTGAAATGCGCATTTTAATGTGTTTTCTCTCACTTTTCCTCTCTTTCTTTCTCTCTGTTCTCCTATCTTTCTCTCTTTCTCTCTCTGTCTTCTCATATGAGATCATATATATATAGCTTATAAAATATAACAAATGTATTATATAACTTTTAAAACTTATGATTATTAAAACTGGTTTGGAACTTTAAAGTGCATGTCTGTCGTGTTTCAGCGTATTTCCTTCTTTTTTCCAAAGTGAAACCAAACAACGAGCTTGGGGCGAAACGCCAACAGAGGCATCCTAACCAGATGCCCGAGCCACCTCAACTGGCTCCTCTCGATGTGGAGAAGCAGCGGCTCTACTCCGAGTCCCTCCCGGATGACTGAGCTTCTCACCCTATCTCTAAGGGAGAGTCCAGACACCCTGCGGAGAAAACTCATTTCAGCCGCTTGTATCCGAGATCTCGTTCTTTCGGTCATAACCCAGAGCTCATGACCATAGATGAGGGTAGGAACATAGATCGATCGGTAAATTGAGAGCTTTGCCTTTTGACTCAGCTCTCTCTTCACCACGACAGACCGGTACAGCGCCCGCTTCACTGCGGACGCTGCACCTATCCGCCTATCGATCTCACGCTCCAGTTTTCCCTCATTCGTGAACAAGACCCCGAGATACTTAAACTCCTCCACTTGGGGCAGGACCTCCTCCCCGACCCGGAGAAGGCATGCTACCCTTTTCCGGCTCAAGACCATGGCCTCGGATTTGGAGGAACTGATCCCCATCCCGGCCGCATCACATTCAGCTGCAAACCGCTCCAGCGAAAGCTGTAGATCATGAACTGATGAAGCCAATAGGACCACATCATCTGCAAAAAACAGTCTTCCAACTAAGTAAATACAAAAACAGTTAAATCATGTCATCTGGACAAGTCTCTTTTTTTTATTCCAATGGGTGATGACAAAGTTTAATCACAAATCTTGCACTGAATTAACCTTCAATGTGTAAGTTAAGGATTGGTCTCAGCGCCTCCCCCACCATCATTTAGTTCAGTATTCATTCAACACTGCTCTTCTCAAGGGCGGACGTCTCCTCACGGTCTCTGCTTTGCTTTTGCTTTGTCTTGTCTGTGAAACTGTTTGAGAGCCTCTCGTCTACAAAATCTTCCAAATCATAACTAAGGATTTCAATTTGGTCAGTAAGTCCCTCAACACAACTGATAACATTTCTTTGAAGAGAATACAGGCTGTAGGTGAGTCGATTTGCCCTGTTGGCATGCACACAGCTGGATATCTCATTGACTTGGAAGACCTGACGTGTCTATCTCTGCTGTCATCTGTGGATCTTAAGGACACATATTTAATTGGATTTATGATAACTGGTTCCTGCTTTTTGGATTTGGCTGGTTCCTGGTCTATCAACAAACAAGGAAGTCGTCTGCAGTAAATCTGGACCTGGTCAGGCTGCCTGCCTTACATGATGGCTTGGTTCATGTCTCGAGAACCCAGACTTTTGGCTGAATGGATCAGATCTTGGGGATTTTTCTCAGGCACGTTCCATTGGTATGGTAATTTTAATTTGGACATTTCAGAACCGAGTGGACCGACACAGACTGAAGGTAGATGTCATTAAAGTTCTGCCTGTCCCCAAAACAATCATGGTCATCTGAAATTTGCCTCCCTGACTGGCCTTGACAGGCCGTCTTATCTCAACACTTCTGGAAAAGTTTTGTAAACCTGACGCTCTCCCCTCTCCCAACCCTTCTACTGAAAAATTCCAATGACTTCTCAGAGGAGCCCAGCTGAATAAACTTTCTGTCATCATTTCAGGACTCTGGACTTGTCTCTGGCCGTCCTCGGCAGCCCCCCCGAGTGTGCACAGATCTCTCCAGAGGGAACTACTGTATATGAACTGAGTGATTTTATCTGAACTCTGCAGTGCCTCTGCGTGCTGGCTGCTCACCGCCTTTGAGTCCCCCCCCTCCCCCCTCTGCGTAATGTCGGCGTCATTATGTGCTTGTGTGCAAGTTTTTTTCATTTCCACATTTTGACCTTCAAACAGAGGTCACAAATGTGATAGGGTTTGGAGAAAAAAATGTCCTATGTGTCATTTTCCACCACTTTTGTCTGTCCAAACAGGTCTCACTTGTACCGTATTCGTCGGCGTATAAGTCACACCTTTTTGCCCACATTTCCAAGCCCTGCGACCTATATGTCGATTTTTCCAATATTTTGGTCATAATTTGACTTTGGTCAAAAACTTCAAAAATGGTGCAGTACCAGTTTCGGCCGCTATGGGCGCTAAGAAACTCTTTACAGTACCTAGGTACACTGTTGACATTTGCCTGGTCCAAAAATGGTGCAGTACCAGTTTCGGCCGCTATGGCCGCTAAGAAACCCTTTACAGTACCTACACTGTTGACATCTGCCGGCGTACCTGTGGGCGTTTCCCATTACCGTTTGTGTATTCAGAGCCGACAAAATCCCCTCACCCCGCGCCAAATACGAGAGTTTTGAGTAGGAGATCAGAGAGACAAACAAGTATCTGTTTCTGTCATAATTTTAAACTGAGACACGTTTTTTTTGGCAGCCAGTCCAAAATAATGTTCATTTATTAATGAAAAGTTCAACTAAGACACATCAAACAAAATACTGTAGTTTTTATGTGATAATCTTGTCAAAAGTCCTTCCAAACAATTTGGCAGCCAGTCCAAAATAATGTTCATTTATTAATGAAAAGTTCAACTAAGACACATCAAACAAAATACTGTAGTTTTTAAGTGATAATCTTGTCAAAAGTCCTTCCAAACAATTTGGCAGCCAGTCCATTTTGGGCAAAACACCAGTTCACGTGAGGTGCGACCTATAGGCCGGTGCGACCTATAGGCCGGTGCGACCTATAGGCCGGTGCGACCTATACGTTGATTTTTCCATTTAATTGGACATAATTGGACTGGTGCGACTTATACTCCGGTGCGACTTATACGCCGACGAATACGGTAATGAGTCTTCGAGACTCAATGTGACTTATCTGTTTAAATAAAAGTTGAATGAAAATTTAAAAAAAATAATGAAGTAAAATTAAGTTTATCTGGTGGACATCTAAAACCGGATACATTTCAAAAGGTAAGATGTTGTAGATGCTTGTTTAGTAATTTTTTCAAGTTTATTTCAAGTATTTCAAGTAGTGATTCATGAGATGCACAAGCATACTACAGTACACATATGGCAATCAGTAGTGAGTGATAATAAAACTAAATATTCTAACATGTTCTTAGAAAACATTCCTTTAAATGCACTTTGCCACATTTAAACAAATAAACACACTTAATTTGTTGTAATTTTATTTGCAAAAACATATGATGGCTAATGATTATTTAGAAAAGTGCTGGTTTAGATTCTCAGTTATCAGGACATGGTACATAAAAATAAAAAAGTATATTAAAAAAAACTTTACAAAAAAAACCATGGATTACACGATATAACATACAGAAACAGGACAAATGTCAGAACAGAAGTCTAGTTCTTTTTTATTGTAATGGTTTTGTAAACATGTATAAACTCATTTAATAAAATAAAATTCCACATGTTTTTTTCTTGCCAAGAACTATTCATCCATCCATCCATTATCTTTCAACCGTTTCTTCCATTTTGGGTCACGAGGGTCACCAGTGCCCATGTCCAGCAATCACAAGCCGTTTTCGCACTGCACAGCCCTCCCCGGCCCAGCTCATCCGGGTTGTCCCTGAGCCCAGCCTGGCCCGCCCCCGCTCATTTCGCATTGTGCAGAGAGCCGCCTTGAAATGGGTGGGGAGTTCTCTTGAAGTGGGTGGGGAGTTCTTGTAAGTGTACGCGCTTGGTGTGTGTTAAGAGAGGTGGAAAGAGAAGGGATGGAGACGCCACTAATGTCGAACCGGTTAACACCATAGACTAATATGCCTGTGGTTAACACAAACTCCTTTTTTTATCCAATAAAAGACAAACGTAAAATAAGTTCAACCAAGTGAGAATCCAACCCGTCAAGATAAAATTTGGAGTGGCAAACCGACACGCTACCAGTGAACTATGTATGTTGCTCATTCAAGTTCCACTTTTCATTTTAACGGATCGCCTTCAAGTTCCACTTTTCATTTTAACGGATCGCCCCTCATAAAATCCTGGCTACTCCCATGTAAAATAAGCTGCTTTGTAATCAGTTATTAACAAAAATTGAACTCAGAAACACTAATATATATATATATATTCAGCTAACAAATATTTTTTAGGCGTTTCTGTAGTTAAATTTTAATGAAATTCAGCTCGCGCTAAGGTTGTTGTTAGAAGAGTTGATGACTCAACACGCAGCAGTCCCGCCCCTGCTGCAAACAACGAACCAAATGATGAGCAGTACATGACGTCAAACTGGGCCCGGGAGCTCGACCCGCTTAGAACCTCCGTCGGTCGGGTTCTAAAACTCGGGCTGCCGCCGGCCCGAGAAGGCAAATGCGAACAACACGAACCCGGGTTAGAAGCTAGGCCGGGGAGGGCTGTGCAGTGCGAAATTGGCTACAGTGCGAGGGGCGGGGTACACCCATGTCAGGCCACAAGTCCATCATAGGGCCACATAGACACAAAAGAGACAAACAAACATTCACGCACTCACTCACACCGCGAGAAAATTCAGAGTTACCAATCAGCCTAATATGCATGTTTTTAGTCTGTGGGAGGAAACCGGAGTACCTGGAGAAAACCCACGCATGCATGGAGAGAATATGCAAACTCCACTCAGAAAGGCACCCGTACCAGGATTTGAACCAGGGTAACCTGCTCGCTGAGAGGCAGCAGCTCTACCAGTTGCACCACCATGCTGCATGCCAAGAACTATTTTATTTTTAATTTGTAAATTACAGGCAAGCTTTGTCACTGCTAATGCTACACACCAACAGTGGGTAACTGATGGGTTACACCTTAATTCACAAGCTTTGCAGCTTGTAGACTTGCTCTTTACAACACAATATGTGCCCTCATTTACCGTATTCTCCGGTCTATAATACGCTGTATTTTTGCTCATTTGAATGTCCAGCGTATTAAACACCGAAGAGTATTATTTATGGATTTTTTCCCATATTTTTAGACTCATTTTTCGCTCTGATTCTTCGTTTTTCATTTTTGGCGAAAATGGTGCAGTACCAGTTTCGGCCGCTATACGGGCGCTGTAGGCAGCAGCCAGCAGAGGACTCAGAGAGTGAAGAGGAAGAGGGGCCACTTCCAGAAGTTTCTACTTGCTGTGTCCGAAAAAAGCCTCCTTTGGTCGGACTGATGACTCTGTCGCTGCCCGCTCCCTGCTGTGGATGTAGCTGTTTTTGTTTGCAAGATACCACTCATAAACCACACCGCGGATTTTTAAATCCAGCTGATTTCACATTTGGTTCAGCTCAGGAGCCCGTCTGCTATAGTGAGGTAAGAAATATATTTTTAAGCGTTTATTTAGCTAAATTTAAAGAAACAAAGCGTCCGGTTTGACCCGCCTGGCGCCTGCATAAAAATCATCGGCAAACTTTTTTTTTTAATCCAGCTGATTTGAACATTTCGTTAAACTCAAGAGTACGTCTACCATTAAGTCAGCTAAGAAATATATTTTTTAAACGTTTATTTAGCTAAATTTAAAGAAAGAAAGCATCCGGTTTGACCCGCCTGGCGCCTGCCTAAAATTCGGTGAACTTTATTTGAACATTTCGTTAAGCTCAGAAGCACGTCTGCTATGAAGTCAGCTAAGAAATATTTTTTTTCTCGCAAAGAAATAATTGTTTTACCGTGATTCAAGATCTTCGTACTCGCTTGCTTCTGTCGCCGCCATCTTGATTAGGGCAAATGAGGCGCTGACACGTCGCGTGGTGATGAAGCGTGTTAAACACCGAGGCGTATTGTGTACGTTTTTTTTCTTGTTTATTGTTAATAATTGGACAAAGCGGATTAAACACCGGAGCGTATAATCCTCCGGCGAATACGGTACCCATTCATACAGCACTCTACTATGTCTTTACAAAGACTAATCAGAGCTTTATATCACATTCATATACCAATGGAACACACATCGGAGGCAAAGAGAGGTTCAGTGTCTTGCCCATTGAAACTTCAGGTGGCTTCTGGTGGAGTTGAACCCACAACTCTCCCACTGGAGGACGACTGCTCTAACCACTCAGCTACAGCTGCCCCACAGACTTAAAATTAGAATTTGAATATACACATACAGTATTTGCTTTACATCTAATTGATGGTTACCATCTTGTTCTATTACTATTTTCACAAATTGTTGTAACTGAGCCCTAACTATTTATGGTGAGCCTTGATTCCTTTCTGGTGTCTAATTAGCAATGTTGGGTGTAACGCGTTACTTAGTAACGTGTTACAGTAATCACATTACATTTTTCAGCAACGTGGTAGTGTAACGCACTACTTTGAAAATGCCTGTAATATATTAGTTACTAACAAAACCTTACATTAGTTACTTGCGTTACAATCAGGACCTTTAGGAGAATAGTTTAAAAAAAAAAATTTAATTTACCTTTCGGAGAAAAGTTGTGGGACGACGGAGCAGACGCATGACTGTCACGGGGAGAAAACAAAGACGTACGCGATGACGTCGGAACGTCATACGTCAACGTACATAGACATATAAAGGACTGGTACATAGACATACATTGGAGGGAATGAATGAACAACATGGCGGAGATGGAGGAGAACGCGGCAATTTCATTTTATGGAAGAAAGTATTCACATTATTTTTCTTTTGTCGCGAGAAAGGACAAGAACATTACAGTAGTGTGCAAGCTATGTCTGGGCCACAACAAGACACTGTCTACTGCTACGAACTCGACGTCAAATCTTTACAAGCATTTACAAAGACAACACGCTAATGCTAAGCTAGTTGCTAAAGAGCCGCAGAGGGATGGTGAAGCAAGTTTGATGCCGCCACCGTGTAAGCAGGCTCGGCTTGAATTTCACCGCCAGGCATCCACTACAAAGGCTGAGGTAAACAAACTTGTAGCAGCGTACGTAGTGAACGAAGTGTTGCCAATTTCAACAGTTGAGTCCCCGTATTTCCGGAGAATTCTGAGCAAAATACAGACAACAGGAGGTGAACTGGTATCGTCAGACAGAAAAACGTTTTCAAAGTACCTTGACCAGTGTTATGTGAAGATGGAAAATGAACTGAAAAAAACGTTTGAGGGCTTGGAGTATGTGTCAACTACTGCAGATATTTGGACCTGTCATAACAAAAGTTTTTTGGGCATGACAGCACATTGGATCAACCCAGCCAACTTTAAAAGAGAAAAGGCTGCTATTGCCTGCAAACGGATAAGAGGAAGACACACATACGACGTTGTGGCAAGTGAAATTGAACAAATTCATTCAGCATTTGGACTAACATATAAGGTAACAGCAACTGTTACAGATAACGGGTCAAACTTTGTTAAAGCGTTTAAGATGTATGAGGCTCCAGCAACAGATTCAGATGAAGAGGATGGGGATGAAGAGACAGTGTTTACTGATGTTGATGAAGTCCTATCTAGTGGCACCTCAGAAGGACAATATACTCTGCCCCCTCACATTAGATGTGCATCACACACACTGAACTTAATTTCTACAAATGATGTTGACAAATGGCTGTCTGCAAATCCTGAGTCCAAGTCAGTGTACAGAAGTGCCACTGCTAAGTGTTCAGCCCTCTGGACAAAGAGCAGCCGTTCAACTGTAGCCTCTGAGCTGGTTGAAAAGATATGCAAACGTAAACTCATTGTTCCAGTAACAACACGGTGGAACTCATTCTATGATGCCCTGTCCTGCATAACTAATATTCCCATCGCAGACTTAAACTCATTGTGTACCCAACTACTAGACATTAAAGGCCTCTCTGAACGTGAATACACTTTTCTTAAAGAGTACTGTTCAGTCATGAAACCCCTCACTGTGGCTTTGGACATACTTCAAGGTGAAGATAACTGTTATTATGGGAGCCTTTTGCCTACACTGGAAATGTTGATGTCCAAGGTACTAGCACTCGAAACAGGTCTCTCAAGAATGACAGCGAGTCTGCCTAATGTCATAGTGCAGGTAAGTGTAAAATCATTTAGCATGTTTAACTCTTTTATGCTGTATCTTATATGTTTTTATATGCATTTACAGGCCATCAAAACAAGATTCGGTCCAGAGTTGGAGAGCCATAATACTTTGCTCGCTGCAGTCACACTCCGGAAATTCAAAGTGAGGTGGCTGAAAGAAGAGCAGCGGAGAGATGCCTTAAAGGTATTGTGACATGATTTTGTAAATTTGAATATTTGTCAGAACATATATATCTTATATCATTGAGCTCTGGTCGTTTTTGCATAATAAATTATAAATATATTAAATTTTTATTCTAAATTATGCTAATTTTTTCTCTGGTACTTGCTGGGATACGCCCCTAAAATTCCGCACATTCCCGCAATACGTCATCAGTGTGACGTGACACATCAGTGTGACGTGACAACGGGCAGAAGGCAGAGCCTTGCCCGTTTGTTAGGTGTGTTAACTGCTTGCCATACAGATTCATTTCCTGAAGGATCGCCTCTTTTATTTGTGTAACTTGAAAAATACCGTCACGTTGTAGCGCATTTGTGTGTTCTAATATCAGCAGTGAACAAGTGAGCCTTCACAAATTTCCAAAAGATGACAAACTTTGTCAAGAATGGACCAGACAAGGACCGGTGGGTTCCAGGAGTCGTATGTCTGCAGCGACCATTTCACTGCCGATTGTTTTCAGCACCTGGTATAAAAGAATCTTTAGGATTACCAGTAAGATTCAGAAGACTTTTAAAACCGGATGCTATTCCTACTATTTTTAAAAGAAAATCTACAGAAGAAAGTCCCAGGAGCTACCATGTCGAAACAACGCAGGGACCATCGGAAGACTGTCCAGGAGATGAGTAAGTCTTTGTGTAAACATAATCGGAGGTGTGTAGTGTTTTAGATTATAAACTATTTATTTTACGTGAGTTCATGTTGTTTTACTTTATACACTTTGAGTGTATAAAGCCAATTATCACGGCAGATTATGTTTGTTCGCTGCTAACAAGCTAGCCGAATCAGATAGCTAACACAATAGCCGCGATACAGGCCACGTTGCTATGTATGTATTTTTAAATTATGTCTGCGCCATCAGGTAACATCTCGTTTCTTTCTATTCGGGGAGGGTTTATTAATGAGAGTTTTGGAAGATTTACTGTCTTAAAATGATATATCGCTGACGCGACCGGTAATAAGCCGAGATAGCAGCTAACAAACATTAGCCGAGAGCCCGGAGCAAACACGTTGCTAATGATGTATTTTTGAATTATGTCTGCGCAATCAGGTAACATCTGTAGTTTCTTTTTATTCGGGGAGGGATATTAATGAGAGTTTTGGATGATTTACTGTCTTAAAATGATATATCGCTGACGCGACCGGTAATAAGCCGAGATAGCAGCTAACAAACATTAGCCGAGAGCCCGGAGCAAACACGTTGCTAATGATGTATTTTTGAATTATGTCTGCGCAATCAGGTAACATCTGTAGTTATTCGGGGAGGGATATTAATGAGAGTTTTGGATGATTTACTGTCTTAAAATGATATATCGCTGACGCGACCGGTAATAAGCCGAGATAGCAGCTAACAAACATTAGCCGAGAGCCCGGAGCAAACACGTTGCTAATGATGTATTTTTGAATTATGTCTGCGCAATCAGGTAACATCTGTAGTTTCTTTTTATTCGGGGAGGGATATTAATGAGAGTTTTGGATGATTTACTGTCTTAAAATGATATATCGCTGACGCGACCGGTAATAAGCCGAGATAGCAGCTAACAAACATTAGCCGAGAGCCCGGAGCAAACACGTTGCTAATGATGTATTTTTGAATTATGTCTGCGCAATCAGGTAACATCTGTAGTTTCTTTTTATTCGGGGAGGGATATTAATGAGAGTTTTGGATGATTTACTGTCTTAAAATGATATATCGCTGACGCGACCGGTAATAAGCCGAGATAGCAGCTAACAAACATTAGCCGAGAGCCCGGAGCAAACACGTTGCTATGTATGTATTTTTAAATTATGTCTGCGCCATCAGGTAACATCTCGTTTCTTTTTATTCGGGGAGGGTTTATTAATGAGAGTTTTGGAAGATTTACTGTCTTAAAATGATATATCTCAGACGTGACCGGTGTCAGGGACTCTTGTTAGCCAAGATAGCTTCTAAAAAAAATTAGCCGAGAGCCCGGAGCAAACACGTTGCTATGTATGCATTTTTAAATTATGTCTGCGCCATCAGGTAACATCTGTAATTTTTTTATTCAGGGAGTGTTTATTAATGAGAGTTTTGGAAGATTTACTGTCTCAAAATGATATCTCAGACGCGATAGGACATGCTCCGCCATTATTATTTAAATGCACGTTGGAGCGTGCCTTCCCGTTGTCACGTCAAGATGACATTTTGCGGAAATGCGCAGATTT
Organism: Garcialebias charrua; assembly: GCA_038048925.1. Lineage (NCBI taxonomy): Eukaryota > Metazoa > Chordata > Actinopteri > Cyprinodontiformes > Rivulidae > Garcialebias > Garcialebias charrua. The sequence continues at coordinate 17,291 of JBBPBX010005840.1, forward strand.
TTAGGGGCGTATCCCAGAGAAAAAAACTACCATAACTTGGAATAAAAATTTAATATATTTATAATTTATTATGCAAAAACGACCAGAGCTCAATGATATAAGATATATATGTTCTGACAAATATTCAAATTTACAAAATCATGTCACAATACCTTTAAAGACACTGCTAACCAGTGAGTGCTGGTCATTACCTCAGCGTTGTCGCCAAACACATGATGAAGAAGACCTTTGTGCGCCACAGACCTCTACCTCCTTGAAAAAATGTGAACTTGACTTTTTCAACTTTGAGGAAGAAACTGCAGCACCTCCTGACTGTGAGAGTGAAGTATTTGATTACCTAAAGTCAGGTTCAGAGATTGAAATCTTAAATAACTTTCCTAACATAAAGTCTTTATCAGTCAGATATAACACAGCAACACCCTCAAGTGCACCAGTGGAGCGGCTTTTCAGCCTGGGCAGTCTGGTGCTTAGTCCAAGAAGGAATAGACTGACTGACAAGCGATTTGAAAAACTGTTGCTTATGAGGTACAACCACCTTTTTGACAAACCTGGTCTGTAGAGGTAAACATCTCTGACTCAGAAAAGACCATCACATTTCAGATGTTTTATTTTTTATTTTGTTTTATTTTTTTTAAACGGAAGTTTTACATTTTGATATTTGTCATACCTTTTGAATGGCACATTTAGATATGCATTGTGCTTGTTAGCACTGCTGTTTTACTTTTTCATTAAAAATGAGTGTAAAAAAGATCTCTAATGTCATTATTGAAAGATAAAAATTAATACAGGTTAAATCTCAGGTCTTAGAGTAATCCGAAAGTAATGTAACTAAGTTACTTTCAGAACTGAGTAACTAAGTAGTGTAATATGTTATTTTTTTTAAAGTAACTTGTAATGTGTAACTAATTACTTATTTTGGGTAACTACCCAACACTGCTAATTAGTGTGATCCTGCTGAGCGACCAGTTTCAACCAACTCCACAACTGCGCCAGCAGTTTTATCAAAGTGAAAAGGGACGCAATAGATATTTATGTTTTATGAAATAATGAAGCATTTGCACCTTTTCGATTTGCAAACATCCACATTAAATATTAAAAATTAAAGTATTTCACTTGTTATCTTTTCTACAAAGACAATAAACTATGATTAGCATGGACATTTTGAAGTTACACATTTTTTTGGTGGGCGAACTTTTCTGCTGATCACATGTTAACATAAGACTAGTGTAAAGACCCCTCGTGTTTGTGGGCAGTTCATAGTAATGGTCTGAATAGTCCATCTATATGTTTTGTGTTGTGCTGATGGCTGATGTGGAGCCCAGAAGGCATATCGTTTTTGCGTGTTCCCTTTCAGTCATGTTTGCTCGGTGCAACATATGCTATGGGAATTGCGCCCCCGAGCAATTACCTGAAGGAAAACATTCACGCCTTTATGGCAAGGGCGTCAGCGTAGCGACAGAGGCCCGGCCCTCTGGATACTTAAGCCGCTGACGCACATCCAACTTTCTCTTTTTGCCCTTCACCTCGCTTAAACCTGAACTACCTCTCTTCGCGGGAATTCTCTGTTGCTTCATCGCTCAATCAGAGGTGAGCTTGCTCCCTACACAGAGCGTACGGAGAATTATTCCTGCGTACTACTGGGCTAGCGAAAGCTAGTCAGGCACATTTTCTCTTAACCCCTGTTTTTTCTTCTCCTCTCTCCGCAGACTGCTTCGCTCGACTGCGCTAACTGCGTGAACAACCGCTACCCCTGCTAACTCATAGTGGGCTAACCAGTGAAAGCGACGCGACGGAGGAGACATCTCAAAATAAAAGGAAAAGAGTTCTGGAAGGACTCACTCGCCTTATCTCGGACATGACTCCGGAGAAAGGAAAGCGAAAGACAAGACTTCCAAGGAAAACCAGCAGGATGGCAAGCCCAACCTCGCGCGCCTGTCCTAGCGGATGCGGTTTCTCCCTCGCAGCGACAGACACCCATGAGGCCTGTCCCATCTGCTTGGGGATGTTACACGCAAAAATGGCGTTGGATGTGCCCGACTCTTGCCCACACTGCAGCCAGATGCTGGAGGCGGTGAGGAGGCACCAGGCGGACTTCGTCGCCAAGGTTATGGGCGCCGCTGCAGCACCAGCAGACCCAGACACCACAGAGCCCCTCACTCCCACGCCGGAGCTTGAGAACATTGTTCTGGACGACAGCACACGAGTCAAATGGGGCGACAGCCCAGACGTGCTGGCTCCCATGGCCTCCGCCTCGTCAACAAGTCACGAGGCTGGCAGGAAACTATTTTTATTCAAAGCAGCAGGCCAACACGAGGCAAAGGATGCCCGTGTTCCCGGACTTCCTCACAGAGCTGACTTGCACCTGGGTTCAGCCCCGAGCTCCCATGCTGTTACCCCTCTCGCAGTTTCTCGACGTGGATGGGATGGATGAGGTGGGAATAGCCAACGTGCCTCAAATTGAGGACATGCTGGCGTGTCACCTGGCTCCCAAGTCATCCGGGACAAAACCAACTCTCCCTAGCAAAGCTTGTCGAGCTTCAGCTTCTCTGCTCGAGAAATGCTACAGAGCTTAGGGACTCGCGGCGCGCGCGATGAACGCGTCAGCGTTGATGCAAGCTTACCTGGCTGAAAAACTGCAGCAGCTCCAGGTAACGACGGACAAACAAGCAGCCGCTGACTTGCTGTACAAAGCCCGTAGGGCAACAGACTTTGTGCTCCGCATGATGGGAACATCTGCTGTTGCTCAAGGCAGAGGCATGGCTGAAGTGGTCATCGCGATACGCCATCTGTGGATGACCTTAACTGACCTCCCAGAGGGACAAAAGGTGCCTTTTCTCCACCACTCGATAGAACCGGCGGGTTTGTTTGGGAAAGCTCTGGATCGAATTCAGACCAAGCTGGACCAGAGGCGCAAACAGGCCGAAGCTCTCCGGGTGGGCATTCCCAGGAGAACCTTCCCCCCCCCCAGGGAGTCAGCTGGGGGCAGACCTGTGCAGCCTCGACACCGCTCAGCAACACGTGCCCCACCGCAGAAGCGACCGGCGTACGAGGACGAGCACCGGCAGAATCAACCGCCGGGCCCACCTCGAACCGAACACGCATGGAGCAAAAACAGGTTTGTTCCCCGCCAGGCGGTCAGACACAGGGCCTCCTCGGCGAACCGGGACACCAGACAAAAGCGTGCCTGATAAACCAGGTCCATGTCTTGATTTTACACGATCACCCACCCAAGCGGTACGGGGAATGATCTTTTCATTTCCAGACATTTATTTGTAGCACGGTACAAAAAGCTGGTAACTCTGTTGCATGCACAAATCATGTTTTTCCTGCTGTGAGTGACATAAAGTCAAATGTGTCGTTACACTTAAGCTTGAATAAAGCTAAAAAAACAGTTCCTCTCTGTTTTATTGATAAAAAAAAACAACAACAACAAACACAATGGGCTTCATGCACGAACCGTTCGTATGCACAGATTCGTTCTTAAACTGTGCGTACGAGTGATTTAGGATCATTTGTGGCATTCAACAATGTTTTCGTATCCTAAGATTTTTTTTCAGATACGAACAAAATTTACGTGTGCTCCAGACCTGTCGTATATTTTAGGAGCGTCAGTCTGCTGTCATCCAGACGGAATTTCTCCACTAATAACTTCATATTTCGTTATTTAGAAAATAGTTAGAGTTTAAATAAATCACGCACCACAATTGTTTTTGACAATAGGTTATTCTGTTTGAAGTTGAATTATAATTTCAAATGTTATAATGACTAACAGATTAAAGTATTTCAATTAAAATCAATTTGTTATCAATGCCGTTTTCTAACACTACGTTATTAATATGAAGATCTCAAACTAAAACCAACTTAAATTATGAATTAATTTAAGTTTAATTTGTCTCGGTAACGCAGACTTCAGTAACTCAGACTTTAGGGTGACCTCCTCCTGTTTCAGTCATAGAAGTCAGATAGCTCAATGAGATGAGCGTTGCGTCACAGTTCCGAACATTATGGGTTCAATTCCCACATGGGACAACGTTTTTATTTTTCTTCTTTTAATTCATTCCAGATTTAAAAAACACAAGAAAACTATTTACAATACAACAAGATATAAAACATAAAGTCTTTTTAATCTGGAATGAATAAATAATCAAAAGAAAGAAGGAAAAATAAAATAGTCATACCTTGTGAGAATCGAACCCACGAGGTCTAGATAAGGTTAGGAGCACCTAACGGCCCAATGCGTTACCCAGTGTGCCACCAGGACGTGCGTATATTTTAAGGTCCACATTTATTATAAACACACATTCTTTGGCTTTAGCTGGTCCTTAATCCCATGAGTGACGTTGCTAATAAGGACAGATTTTCTTTTCTCGATCAAGGAGAGCAGAACTTCAATCTCCGCACCTGTACAGTTCTTCTTTTTATTTTTCGCTGTCATTTTATGAACGGACCGTTCTGCTGTCAGAGGCAGGAAACGTAGCCTTATATGGTGTTTTGAGGGGTGGGAATTATGTAAATAAACTCTCCGCGTGCACGCGCAAGTGAATAGAACAGGTGGGATTCATCATATTTGCGCAGCTCATTTACACACTTTTCCTGAGGATAGAAGAGTTTGTTGAATCTGACGTGGCATGTTCGTACGAACGCTTCGTACGAACAAAAGTAAGAGAAATTTAGGATAAAAATACGAACATGTTCTTGCATGAGGCCCAATGACTTCAGCAGAACGGGTCCCTCTGGCCTGCCAACCGATATAAAGGGAGGGGGTCACCTCCCCCCCTCCCTCATGGCTCATGGGGTGTTAGCCTAATCAATAAGCCCTAGCAAGGTGCCTCTGTTCCGTCTGTAGTGGACAGCCACAGAGGCATCTGTAAGCAGCCCCCACACTCCTCACGGAGACATGTGAGGGGTGTCACGTGTTCCAGTCCCCGCTCCGTTGTGAACCACGGGGCGGACAATACACAAACCAAGCAAACACGTGACATGTCCGCGCCCCAGGGATACGCGTCGACAGAGTCTGACGACCCACCTTCCTGGTTCCCAGTAAGGGTCGGGGGGCCACGGCAGAAGCCCACAGCCTACCACCAGTTTCCCACGTTCACAAAGGTGATTGTGATCAAACTGCTGTGTGTATAAACAGACCAGGGCTGAATCAGATTCCTCTTCCTTTTAATCGAAAAGAACTGAGCTCTCTGTCACCAACCAATTTAAAGTCTGCCAAGCACAAAGGACCATCTCCACGTTCTCACGTTGCAGCTGTCCCCTTATCATTGATGGGCGACACGAAATGTTCAAGCAGTGATCCTACAGCACGTAACCATACTCATTGTACTGGTTCAGCCCTGCTCTTAAACAATATCCTCCCACCGGGTGAAACATAGACCCCGGGCGGTTTGTCTGGCTCCAACGCTCTGTTAAGGCCGGAGACCAGTAAACCAGACCCAACCAGGAAACGGGTTGGGGTCAGGAGATCTGCTCGCTTACAAAACTCGTAGCTCCTCAGTCCCATGACCCCCAACAAGAAGTGGAAAAACAGACATTCTGTTCCACTTTTGTCTAATAATGACAACAGATTGCCTCTGCCCTCAAACACTCTCGATCAGAGAAGTGGGGCAGCACATCTGCAAAAGGTCATCTCCCTAACATGGTTGACCCTCAGGGGATCACTGAATCCAGGGCCCTTGGAGTAGAACTGGTTCCACCAACTGCTCCTCTTCAGGGACACACTATGTCACCAGAAGGAGCAGTCTCGCCGCTTAGGCTGGGAGCTGTAAAAAATGTCAGCTTGGTGGCAGAAAGGAACAAGCTGGTGGCATCAGGCCTGCCAGAAAATGTGGTAAAAACCATTAAAAATGCCCGAGTTGGGTCAACACAGTCTCTTTACGCACAGAAATGGCGTATTTTTTAAGTTTGGTGCACAGAAAGAAATGTTATTTCTTATTCATTTGACCTGGCTCAGCTCCTGACTTTTCTTCAGGACTTATTAGAAAAAGTTTGTTCGGAGGTTCTGGCCAAGGGATCTGTAGCGCGTCCGTTGCTCTGTGACACAGGTCGAACAGTGCAAGGATGGAAAAGTCAGTCTCCGGGAGCACAGGTACCAGGGTGCGGGAGAGATCTTCTCCTTGTTCCTCGTATTCGACGTCTGCGTCCTCCGTGGAAAATTCGCCTGAGGCTGAAATTGAGATCTCGTCCTCGCTTTCTTAACAATTAAGGTGTTCCTATCAGCAATTTCAGCCTGTCACAAAGGCTGGGGAAACAGGACGCCTGGCGCGTATCCAATAATAATAAGATTTATGAAGGGCATGCTAAGAATGAGACCACCCAGCAGGATCCTGACCCTTGGTTGGGATCTTAGTCTGTCTTGGGAGTTCTCTGTGATCCTCCATTCGAGCCACTGAGCGAGATTAAGATAGATTTATTATCTTATAAAACCGCTCTACTCTTGGCCCTTTGCTAGACGAAATGCGTGGGTGACCTCCATGCCTTGTCTGTACATCCAATGTGTACCAGATTCGCCCCTGACGGGTCAAAGGTCACCCTAAGGCCTAATCCCACATATATCCCCAAGGTCTTGACTTTAAACCCTAGGAGTCTGGACTTTGATCTCTCCTCTTTTCCACCTGCTCCTGTCCTCACTCAGGAACAGGAAAGGCTGAAGGCTCTCTGCCCCATGAGAGCTTTAAGCACTTACATGCAGAGAACAGCCGAATGGAGAAAAACAAATCAACTGTTTGTGTGCTTTGCAGCACCTGCTACCGGAAAGGCCCTATCAAAGCAGCGCCTCTCACACTGGGTGACTAAAGCCATAAACAAGGTGTACAGTAGCAAAGGTCAACAGGTGCCCTCTGGAGTGCACGTTCACTCTACTCGGGGCTTGGCCACTTTATGTTCACTGTTCAAGGGTGTACCAGTTGCATACATTTGTGCTACGGTGAACTGGAGCTCAATAAACACTTTGGCAAAGCATTACAGTTTGGATGTTACTGCGTGTGACGTCACTCAGGCTGTTCTTTCTAACACAGAGTAGAAAGTAGCCTTGAGATACCTGCTGGTCAAGGACAGACATTCACACTAGTATGCATTTGACTGAGCATTTTAAGGGTGTGAATGAATTACGTTCCCATAGCATATGTTGCATTTTGGAGAAAGTTAGATGGGCGTCAGCGGCTTAAGTACCCAGAGGGCGGGGCCTCTGGCGCTACGCTGACGCCCTTGCCGTAAAGGTGTGAATGTATTCCTTCAGGTAATCGCGCAGGGGCGCAATTCCCATAGCATATGTTGCACCTCGTTCCCTTCCTTCAGGGAACATGAGTTATGGTGCATAACTTTCAGGTTTTTTTTACCCAAACATAAATGAATGCACATACACTCTAGCTTATATCTGTTAGAAAATAGTTAAAGTTTCTTACAGCCATCAATTGAATATTAACACTACTTTGACTAAGGCTGCACTTATTTGCGCAAGTGAACTTGGCTTCTAAATCCCCCGCTCCCTTTCTGTGAGCTAGATAATATCGATTCACATGCTAATGACCCCACAGCTCATTAATTCTACACCTACACCCCCCCACCCCTCAGTCCAAAATCAGCAGATATGGCAGAGGGAATTAGGTTCAAGATACATAAACTGTGACAAAAAATAAGTTTTGAAAAATAATGTAAAATTTAGAAAAAACTTTGAAAAATAAGCGAGGATGCACTAGAATGGAACATTTGGAATGCACAACATTCGCATTATAAGTATTTCCAAATGTCCCAAAACACAGAATTGCAATAAATGAATGGGACATTTGGAAAAATGCTAAATCCCTACTCTTAGACATTCCAAATATCCCAAAATTGAGTTAAAGTTTAAGTTTTGTGCCCTCAATCAACACATCTCCAGGGCAAAAACATGTGAATAGGAGACCTTTATAAACACTGGAATGCAGTCAGGCATGGTGGGTGTGTCTGAGTTACCTGCATATTCAGTGCCCCATATTTATAACAAAAGGTAGTTAATGGCCCACAAATTGTTGAGGAGAAGGAGGGGTTTGTCCTCAGGATCTTTAAAATTCAGTCACTCTAGTGTTAACATGAAAACAACAACAACAACAAAAACAACAACAAAAACATCAACTGTTTGTAAATATTTTAGCATGATCAAGTATGTGTAGATAAGGACATTTTTGTGTTTGTGTGAAAAATGATTTCTCATCAAGCATAATCAGGCCCGGCCCGACGCATAAGCGGACTAAGCGGCTGCTTGGGGCCCCGTGACCACCAGGGGGCCCCATAAGTGGAATTGATTTTTTTGTTGTTTTTGTTGTTGTTGTAAAGATTGAGTTCTACATGATTCTATTACACACAATTTCATTATAAAGTTGTGATTTTTTTCTTTTAAACAACAATTTATATGTAACTGGGTGGTTTTTTAGTTTTAAAATAGTGTTTATGTAGAAGTGTTTGTAAATTCCCACCCACGTTGGGCCCATGAATGCACCCCTGCGCCAGACGCGTTTCCGTACCTCCACCAGAGAAGTGAGTCGAGAGGAGCAGCTTCTTCAGCAGAAAGGTAATTAACTCTGATAAATGTGTTAAATCTGAACGGAAACAGCATTATCCTGTCTGAAGTTTATATGGGCCGAGTTTTTATAAGATATCGGTTTCAGTGCGTGAGTGAGGAATCCGTGATAAACTCGGGTTTGTTAGGAAAAGTCAAACACTCAGTAACAAGTCATGCACAATTTATAGCTTTAGGATCATTGACAATGGAGTAACTGGCCAAAAGACAACTGACATAGCAACATTAATCACAAAATGTCACTGCATAAGCAGCTAGCTACTAGCACTACAAGCACACCCACATCAAGTTAAAGCAGAGACAATAAATAAATAAACAGTGGTGGGCAACGCTAATCAAAAAATTAGTTCCACAATTTCTAAAACGCTTATTTATTTTTTTAGGTCCACAATTTCAAAAGCACAAATGTCTTATGAAAATTAGGGGAAGCTAATCTAATCCGCTATTTATATTCGACAATTGGTAGCCGGCAGCGTTATGCAATATTTGCACTACACTGCCAACTGAAAAGTAACTAAAATGATCCTAAAAGGATGAAATTACAAAAATCAAAGGATTTATTTAATACTTTACGTACATATATTCTATTCGGCCACGAAATTAACAAAAAAGAGAATGATCTTTTAATCCCTAAAACCACTTTTAAATCTCAAATACACGGGTGTGTCGCCACCGCATTTATACATAAAAGTAACCCAAATACATAAAACTAACGACTCACCGTCGAGTGGTCGACACAAAACACACAATAAAATCCTCCGGCCGCGTTAATTTGGCTTGAAACAGCGGGGTTCTCTGCGGATTTATCCATTAGTAACCCAGCACAACCAGCTAGACACAGAGTTAGCGTCCAGTTCACCTCTGACCCGGAAGATGTCAAGATTCTATAGGTAGTCAACAGATTTAATGAAAAGTAACTAAAATACATAAAACTAACGACTCACCGTCGAGTGGTCGACACAAAACACACAATAAAATCCTCCGGCCGCGTTAATTTGGCTTGAAACAGCGGGGTTCTCTGCGGATTTATCCAAGAAACCCAGCACAACCAGCTAGCCACAGAATTAGCCCCCGAGTTCACCTCTGACCCGGAAGATGTCAAGATGGAATAGTCCATTTTTAGTAGGGGGATAAAGAAATCGACCGGTTTTTGTATTGCGTATTTAATGATCGTTTTCATCGTAACTATAATTATTTTTATGTTAAATGTACATTAACAAGCAGGATCAATGTTAGGGATGTAGGTGACTGGCCGGGGCGGGGCCGGGGCCCCTGCTGATTGGGATCCCCAGGCAACGGCATCATTTGCCTACATGGTAGATCCGAGTCTGTTCTCCGCTCTGCTCCCTCCCCCTCCAACCCTCCCTCCTCTCTGCTCTTTACGGTGGGGAAAAAGGTAAAACAAGCAGCTACGGAGCTAGCATAAGAGCTTGTAAATAAGTTTATTGTTTTTTACTGATAGATAATTAGTTATTAGCGGTACTGCATTTTAAATAAAAATAGCACAAATCCGCTTATGAATTATAAAAGTTAGTCAAACCACAAAAACGCTGACAAAAAGTTTAGGTCCGCTATAAGCGGATTAGCGCTTTAGCGCTCTCTAGCGGTCTGTGTCCACCTTTGTAAATAAATAAGAGCAACAGAAATTGTTCAGTGAAAAGCTAGTTATAAATTTTATGACGAGGGCCATGCTGAAACCTATTTTATGCAGAGAGCAGGTGTCTTGAAACAGGTTAGCAGATCAGATGTATAATAATAAGAGCACAGCTCTGTGGTGTGTTTATTTTTAAGTCACCAACACTGTGTGTGTACTGTATATGTGTGTATTAAAACCTTATGATTAAGATAGCATTTCATGTCATTGGTATATAGCAACTCTGATTTTAGAAGAATATAATGCAATACAGTAATATGTTAGTTTACTTACACTGTACAGTATAGTTTTTAGTTACTGTAAAATGAAAAATACTCAATGTTGAATAACGTTTTCTTTTTTACCTTCAGGAAAGTGTCCACCAGTTACACTGTATTTCTGCTGTGGAAGTTCTGGGTCAGCTTGTGATAAGATGAGGTATCTGAGAGGACTCAGTGGGACTTATAGGTGAATAGTTGTGTTGTGTAGGAGTGAGTTGTATTTTAATTAAAAGTAATTGTTCTTCTTATTCAGACTGTTGAAATCACCATCAAGAGAGAAGCTGTCCTTAAAGTTCTGATGGTCTACCTGAACCTGTTGAGCATCTTTAGAAAGAATACCAGGTAAGAAGACATGTTGCACTAACATGAGCAACATCCACAGACCTTTTTTGGTGTGGAATGCAACATTGCACTGGATATTTTTTCTTTCTTCTTCTGACTCTTTTTATTTTTGTCTATTGAATTTGGGCTCAGACTGAAGTAACAGCATGCCAGAGTGGGAGAAACAAATACATTTTTGATCATCTTTATTCTAGCACCCACATTCATTTTAACTGAGAACTCTTCTCGTTGTAATCTAGCTGGTAAATTGTCCAGTGTTTCAGAAAGTAAAGAGACTGTGTAGACTCTTTGGCAGTGGTCTGCACTCTTTTACTCATTTCTTTATTTTTGTTGTGTTTGCAGATGTGCAGGAGAATGACCAACTGCATCTGGAAACTATGGTGATCTTTGTCACTGGGAGAGAGGATCCTTTCCATCCACCCAAAGACATCAAGATAATCATCGATGGAGTACAGGTCCTGAATGAAGTGTCTTCTGTTGAACAGCTGTTGTCATGTTCTTTGGGCTTATATACTCAATCTAAAATATCCCAAAAATCTACTGTAACCTCTTGAATTCAGTCTAAGATGGAAGATTTTTGTAGGACAGTTTTTGGTTGGTCTAGTGGGAGAGTCAATAAGTTATTAATTAGTTTAATTAATTAGATATTAACTAGTAACATTTTTTTCCCCTGACCATTCTGAAAAAGAGACATTAGCTGATTTTGTTTGAGGAAGAATATCTCATTTTTCTTTCACCCCATTTAGGGATATATGTTGCAAAGTTGAGTGTTATTTGTAACTTAATGGAGTAAGTTATTTAGTTTAAGAGTATTTAGTTTGGTTCTCTTCAACAGGTTTGACAAGGACTAAATGTACCTATTCCCAAGTCTGTTAGCTAAACTGCTGACATATTTGGCTGTTTTTTTTTCTTTTGTTACTTTTAGTACCACTAGATCACATGTGTCAAACTCAAGGCCCGTGGGCCAAATCCGGCCTACCATAACCGTTTATGTGGCTCTCTACACCCTAGAGGGCCACAGAGACAGAACTTCAAGATAACAGTTGTAAGCATGTAGCTCTCAGGTGGTGGGTCCCCATCCCTACACTCCCTGGTCTCTCTGTTAATTGTCTTATCTCCTCCCTTTGGTTGTCCAGGTGTTTGTGATTGTCATGCTGTGTGTTCATGTATATAATCTGTATCTCTGTGTTTATCGTTGTCCTGGCATTGTCTCCTGTTGCCTCGTTCCTTGTGATTCCCTGAGTATGTAAGTTTGCTGCCCTGTCAGCTATTTTATGTTCTTTATATTAAACATTATTATTTTACCTGCCGAGTTGTCGTGCTACCTGCAGCCTTGGGTCTAAACCACACCAAAACGTGACAACAGTTGTGTCATTCAATACTTTATCAGTCAAATCAAATAGTTTTTATGTTTATAATGCCAACTTACTCAAACATGAAATATTTAATTTTTAGAAGTAGTCATCGAATGCAGAGAAAGTTATATTTTACCAGTTTGTTTATAGGTCGTTTTAACAATACTTTAATATATATTTGTTTGTTAGGTGGGTGAATGATCTGATCATCTGACTGTTGATTGCATTAATCCATATTACAGTATTAGCAAAAATAGAGGGCCCCAAACCAAATTTCGCTTAGGGCCCCATGGAGGCTTGGGCCGGCCCTGAGTATAATTGATAAACAGTAAATCTCAGATCTCTGAAGTGGATTTCTAGGTTGTATTATCAGTCTTTATTAGACATCTGTTTTCAACGACTTGCCCTTTGTCAAACCTCATGATTCACATTTAACATTTTGACAACTGTGATGCAACATCAGGAAATCGTTTTTTTATTTTATTTTATTTTATTATGTTTGCACAACTCAGCTCATAAACAGGAGAGGAAAAACTGAGACATTTCTTGAAATATACATGCTGGGATTTCAGAAAAGAAATACAGTGTACTTCTACATTATGTATCTACGCACGCTTCTTTCAGAGGAAAATATTCCTCTAAAACTCAGCAACATGTTTTCTAATAAGTTCGGCTTTGCATTTTAAACTTAAGTTCCTAAACATCAAGCATAATTATTCTTTTAATATTGTTTGTGTTTTGATTATTAGATTTTTTTAACCATTCATCAATCAGCTAAGAGTCATATTAAGAATTACAGACATCTCACAGGGCTTTGTTTAAGAAAACCATGCAGAGAAGAAGAACAAAAAAATAAATAAAAAACAGAGGAAGGGTAATGGAAATGAAATACAAAATGTGAGGAAGGTAAAGAAAATGAATGAACATAAACAAGTTGCTCACCTCCATTTCCTCTCCTTCAGTCTCATATATAAATGGGATGGTACCTCTCCCCACACAAAACCCCATAGGCAATTTAAAGAAAGTAGGCCAAAATGAAATATGGTTGCAATATAGAAACAACACTTTAGACACATAGCAGGCTGATAGAGCCCTTTGTGTGTGCACATAAATGAATGGGTGCACCCACAAGTAGACAGTGTGAGTTTGGAGTAGGTATATGGGTGAAATGGGACACTAAGTGGGTTGTGAGACAGTAAAGTGTTTTATTAAGACTGAATGGGAAGTGAGATTTCAAAATGCAATTTTAAACCACAGAAATGGTTGTATAATCAATCTCTGTCTTCTTTTTTATTTTTTATTTAATGTCAATGCCAACACATATGACTCTAGTTACCCTGCAGTCAGGATGTTTTTACACTGTCCTACCCTTTTAGCTGCCCACCATCCTGTCGCATAAACAGGGTACAGTAAATCCCTGATAATCTGCGTAAAATGGACTTACACGTAAGAGTGAAGCCTGACCCAAATATGAATTTTGTGCATTAGCCAAGATTATGACCTATTAGTAACGTGATGTCATACATGATTGCATACAGAGCAAAGAGAAGAAAGTGGACATCAAATGGCAAGTGGCACTGAGAGATGACACATTTCCTTGTTTGGGACATGAAAGCTTAATACTTTGGAAATTACATATTGCAACATCAGTAAAGCTGACATTAATCTGACTGAAATATACTGTGTCAAATGGTTTAAATATGTTTTTAAAATAAGTGTAACAGGTTCGAGCACTGCTGACAAATTCAAGAAGCTAGAGATGGACAAATAATTATTTCAATTCCAATCAAGAATAGTTTTCCACTTCACTTTAAGTTTAAGTGGCTTGACGTCTGTCTGTGTACAGTGTGCTTTTATTTAATTTATTTTTTCTATTTTTTAGCAATTTAGTTAAATAATAGATACTCCATGTTGGTGTATGATCACCAAACACTTTTGGATCGTCATCTTGCTGCCCACGAATCAAGTAAATGTAACTTTGGTTATAAGAAGGCTTTCCTCCTTCTGTTTCAACAACCTCAGCTGGGGCAACACCACTACCAGTCTGATAAAGAAAGCTCATCAGAGACTCTACTTCCTCAGGCAGCTGAGGCGGGCTGGTCTGGGAAGCTCAGTCCTCAACTCCTTCTACAGGTGTGCAGTGGAGAGCATCCTGTGCTCCAGCATATGTGGCATGGAGGCTGCACAGCTGGAGAGAGAAAAGTTCTGTAGAGAGTGGTGAAGGCTGCACAGAAGTCTATTGGAGTCAGACTCCCACCATCACAGCCATCTACACCTCCAGATGCAGGACGAGGACCACCTGCATCATGAAGGACCCCACTCACCCAGCACACACACATTTTGCCCCGCTCCCCTTAGGCAGAAGGTTGCAGAGCAGTAAGTTAGAACCACTAGGTTGAGGAACATTGTATACCCTGAAGCTTTTATGAATCCCAAGAAAATTACTGTAAAAAAAAAAAAATTCACAGAAATGCCACTTTAATTGGTGATGCAACTTACTACTTGTACTACCATTCCTACTTTGTGGGATTTCACTTATCGTGGGGCTTCACTTCAGGGTATGGATCCACCCGCGATAAACGAGAGACTATACTGTATTTGCTTGAATTTCTTAGTTCACTGTTTTACCACCTCAACCACACCACACGTCATTTCTCTAAACCTGTGTCTGTCCCCAAATCAGTAATAGAAAGTACTTTCCATATACTGTAAGACCTATAGGACCCCAGGTGTTTTAGCTCATACACTGTTTGAACTGATGCTTGTCAATGAAAGTGTTGAAAAAAAGCAAAGTTAGAAAGCCAAGAAACTCCATTGCATCATGTTAATACTCTATGTCAGGGGTTCTCAAACTGTTTGGGTTCAGGGACCCCTTAAAGGGGAGAAAAAGTTTCAGGGACCCCTCATACCCCTCGTGTTAATTAAATATTTTTCTTCAATTTACTTATTTAATGTAATGGGGATATTTGTGTAACATAAATACTTAAGAGCTGTTCTTTAATAGTGTTAATACAATTTTTATAATTTTAAACATGGAGTATTTTTCATTCAAGACACAATTAACTTTTTTCAAACTTGCAAAAATGACAGTTTTGAGAAAATTAACAGGATCAAAAACCCCTTTAAAACTTTACCTAATCAAATAATGAACATAATAAATGTATCAACACTTCTTCATGTTACTACATAAAACTCTTGACATCAAACTGAACAAAATCATAACAGCAGTAGTCATACCAAGTAACAAGTCTTATTTGTAAACCGATTGATGCTGGTGGGGGTTCCTCCCTCAGAAATTCTGAATAACGTAGATGTGATTTCCTGCATTTGTTTGTATTTTAACAGGTGGTTAAACATCTACGTGTTGTAAAAAAAATAAAAAAAATAATGTTTTTTTTGTGGACCCCCAACCACTGGCTCACAGACCCCAGAGGTCCGGGGATCCCAGTCTAAGAACCATTGCTCTATTGCACAAGCCTTCTTGATTCCCCACTTTGCTGGTGAGGTAGTCAAGGGTTACAACTCTCTTTTTAGTTAAATAAAATGTTCTGTAGACAATTAGATACGTAAAACATGATGCAGTCAGTTTTATCAGTGATACAAAAGCACAAGGCCCATGTTACGTTGTGACGGTTTAAAAAAAAGTTTGTTTATTAAGAAAAAGGGGTGCCAGCCAGGTATCCCTCCTGACAGTTAGGATTAACAATTTTAAATTACTTTTGTATTTTATTTTATTCTTTTAACCTGTCACACAAGGACCATGTGTTGACCCTTTAACAACTTGAATGACAAAATATATATACACATTTCTTGTTTTTTTTTCTTTTACACAAAAAAACAAACAAAATATCATCCTTTTTCTTTTACACAAAAAACAAACAAAACCATTCACATAATTTCTCTCTTTTTTTCTTCTTCTGGTTTGTGTTTTTAAATGCCCATAAACAAAATAAACACAAATCCCCCCCTCAAAAAAAAGTTCTTAAGTCTTTTCTTGTCTTCCACAATCAAACAGGTCAAGGCTCCCATACATTTAGTGCCCCACAGCAAGAGCTGTGGAATAACAAAAACAATCATAATCAGGCCCAAGTGCCATTTAAAGTGGCACTCAACACAGGTTGAGACGGTAACTCCTCTCCCGAAGCCGATTGAAAATCTCCCTCAAAACGGGCGTGTAGAGAGTCAAGGAGGGGGGAGGTTGGGGGTTGTCCTGCGTTCACGCCCCCTCTAGTGGTAAACTCCCACCCCGCCCCAAGGTTAGATTTCAAAATGGCGGATAGTCGCGTCTTCAGTAAGTAAATACCTAAACTTGTACTAAAATAACAGTTATAAAATGTTGTTGCGTGTATTTAATCACACACACACAGCTTAAGAGTATGCTTCTGAACACAGAACACATTAAAAACCTGTGTTTAGCTGCATGGCATGCGGTGTACGGCTGTGTTTTTGTCGTTTGTCACTTTAATTTGCCACATCTTATTACTTAGCACATTACAAAAGTAACGTTTCATAATAAATTTTATTATAAAATATTGATTTCTCCTACCCTCGTTTTGTTTGACGCTTTGGCTTATTTTTGTTATGCAACCCAGAACTAAACACACGTTGTTTTTTGAATTGACTATAAATTAGCACCAAACAGTGGTAAAATCTTTTATTTGGTTTCAAAATATCCGTGTTTAGAAACCTTCTATAAGCTTGTACGATATATATTTGTTAGGACATGTATACAGTATTTGTTTAAACCACGTGTCAGCTAATCAAAACTGGGTACAGTATAGCACAGCTGATAAGATTTATGAGAAATAATATTTCTTAATGCAAACCAAACCAATTGCAATGAATTTAACAATACTGTGTATCCTTTAAAATGTTCTTTTCAGATAACTGTGATGACTCAAGCACCCAGCAGCCACATAGAGTAATTGCAGCCAGGATTACTTTAACCAAGAAGAAGAAGATGATGCAGAGAGTCTCAGCCAGAGCTGCTTCATCTCCTGAGACCTGCATCCACGACGATGTTGGGTGCTACAGCTTAGACCCTGTTTGCTTTCTGGCTGGCAGGTGGAGCATCCTGAAGGTGGTTGGGACTGCTTTTTCTTCTGTCCACTGCATCCATACAGAGGAGCTGGAGGTGGTGTCCCGTGTGTTTTCAGGGCTGACACGACACAGAACCTTTTGCTGTTTTGAATTAACTTACTGTTAATAAAATGAATCATAAACAACTAGTTTTTGTAATCAATTTGTTTATTTATTTATTTTTTGCTTCATGCATGAGGACAAATCTGGGACACGTTGCAACGGTCGACTTCCCACTCACTCCATCCCCTGACCCTGGATATTTACAGTCCTGAACAGAGGAAAGATCACATAATAGAACATAGATGACAGAAGAGTTAAATCTGAGTAAATGTAACATTTTAATGGAGAAAAATGTTGATTAAACATTTCACAGTGTCAACAAATCCCCAAATTGTCGGGACGGATAGCAATGAACAAATAAACAAGAATTAATGTTGCATAGACTTTTTAAAACATTTGTTTTTATATAATGTCCGCCATAATAAAAGTCTAATAGGTTAATTGGAGTACATGTAATAAATAAAACATGAATACCTGGTGAATCAGCTCTCATGTCACCTCCAAAGTGACATGCCAACATGTCTCCAATCAAGCTTGATGTCTGTGAAGCACGGCTCAGAGATTCCCTGGATGTGGAACGCCTCATGGAGCTAAAAAAAACAACACATTTTTAATCACCTTACAAACAAAAATACTTGAGAAACATTACTGTTTTATCACATTGTTGATCTGTCAAACAGATGACCCAGTGCAAAATACTGTTGCACAGAGCTGATGACCATGATATTCATTCACCAAGTAAATATTATTTTATAAATACCATAACATTATTTGCAGCAAAAAACACCATGTCTAAAACATCATAAACCAGTACAACTGCTAAAATTAGCGCCAGCTAGTCTCCATTGTTTTTTGATGTTGCGGTCTTCCTTATCCGAGTTCATAAGAGTTCACACAGTCTGCGGTGTTCATAAGAAACACTAGACTTTTAGCATTTAAACACAACTACAACACAAACTAACTTTGATCAGCAACAGATAAAAACGCCACAACCTTATGTGGGGCCACAACGAAGCAACGCTGCAGGCCGCAAACATAGCACATGAAGAAACGCGTCATATACTCAAAATATAAATTATGGAATGGAAAGGTGTAAAATGGTACTCACCTCCAAATGGATTGTACCCTGATGGTGTAAGGGTGGGTGGACAATGAACATCAGTTTGAAGAGCTGTAGTTGGAACAGAGTCGCTCATCAATGCTATGTTACTAAAGTCAAAGTCAACTTTATTGTCAGAACTGCAATATGTACAGGACATACACAGGATTGAAATTGTGTTTCTCTCAGTCCCTCGGTGCAACAGTAACCATTTAAACACTAAAACACTGAAACATTTAATAAACATAAGCATAAAATAGTAAAAGTGTAACACTGTCCTGAGTTTTTGCATAGTAGTATAAAAGTATGAAAATTTACACCAACACTAAAACACTAAACATTTAATGAACATAAGCATAAAATGAAATAATAAAAGTGTAATACTGTCTTGAGTTTTTGCATAGTAGTGTAATAATATAGATACATATGTCAGTTTGCTGACATCTATAATTTAGATGATAGATTTGAGCAGGTTTAGACTGACACAAATTTACCATCAGTTTTACGGGTTCTTAACTTTTTCAGATTAAATCAATAAATCTGTGGCTCAGTGAATGTAAAGTAACTTGACAGGAAACGCTATTATGTTGACCTACCAAAAGCAGAGTCATTTAATAACAAAATCATCAAATTACAATCAAAACATATTTACATAGATTGATCGATCACAACTTATAACTAACTTTTCAGCAGATTAAAACATAAGACAACAGAACACAAGTTAATGGGTCTTATATTAACTTATTTCTGTGGCACAAACTTACAGTTTTACATTTAGAAATAAACATAAGGAGGAGTTTAAGGAGGAAGATTAAAGATTGAAAGGAAATGGTTGAATCTTATCTTGAGATGTTTAACCAGAGTGGTTCATCCTCTGGTCAGTTTCAGCTGGACGTCCGTACCGTGATGAAACGACGTTTACCTTTGTGAAGATTTTCTTATCTCGACTCCAGTAAATTAGTCAAGCCAGACGCTCATGCCCTGCTGCGTTTTACAGGCGACAAATCTCATCTTACCACGGTCTCGTGAGGTCTGCTTCGGCCTCCCAGAGTGATGTTATCAGCTCCGGTTTGGTTTTCAAGATAACTTCCAGAAAGAGTTCACAGCTTGGAGCTGTGATACTCAGATGGCTCACAGCTGACGTACTGTTTGAACCTCGCTGATGACGCGGGCCTTTGACTGATGGCCGGACGTACATCAGCTTTGAGAAAGACGTCTATGCATCTTTCCTTCTCCCAGAGAACTCACAGTTGTTGAGTTAGTGGTTCCCCTTTGCACTCAAAGGAGGTACAGGAAGTGTCCCTTTAAGAAAGGGGTGTGACTTAGTCACATACTTCCTGCTGATTGGTTGTCTTACCACTAGAGAGGGTGTGACTTTGCAAGTCAGTGAGTTTGAGTGACAGATAGGGTAGACAGTAAATAGAGAAACATGCGTCAGAAGATGCAGGTGCATGTGAACAAGCCATGTGATTTGTTTTGAGAACAGATTCATTGTTTTTAGAAAGGACGGGAGACAGAAAGCAAGTTATGTCTAGAACTTTTCCTTCGTTCCAAAAACACTTCAAACAAATACGAACGGATTGTTCAGTCAACTTTAGACAGTTATTCTGCATAGAACAGACAGTTTAAAGCAAGATCATTCTGAGATGTTCTCTTAACTTTGGCATATTTAAAATATACCAGCTTAGTAAATCATCATTAAATGACAAAAGTATACTGTTGATCAATTCTGAATTAACACACATTAAAATAAAGTTATTTTTGATTGATTGATGTCTCTTAATCCAAAATAAATGTAACAAAATTAGTGTCCACTTGTCTCCTTGAGAGCTCAAGAAAAGTAACACTCAGAGTTTCAGAGAGATGTGAAGAGGCCCGCATCCAGTAATTGACATGAGAGTGTTGTCCCACTACAGTCCCCCTTTTTGGAAGTCATCGCCTGTCCTTGGAGATGAGTTCCAACATGAAAGGATACCACCAAATGTCTCTGACCTCTATGTAATCCAGCAAGTGGAAAAAAAAAAGTAAAAAAAAAAAGTTCAAAATTATACTCCCATAATGTTTTTGGAAATTCCATACTGTTCGTAGGTAATCCCATTGCGGTAAGCTTTCAATCATTTGGAAAACATAGTCTGTTAACCCATGGAAAACTGAGTCTGTGATCCCTTGGAAAACAAAGTCTTATAATCCACAGTGGTAATTCCAAAGCAATAGTTCCATAACGATTAGAGTTGTTGATTTCATCAGCAACAATGGTTTTAATCAGCATGTAGAGGGGATCCCTCGATTGACACAGAGGAGGCGACCCTTGGATGAAGGTTGAAGACCAACGTTGGAGTAGCAGGTCCCCACATCAAAGGTTGCGGGCTGGATGGTTTCCAGTCCGTGCCACTCTGGTTCTATGTGTCATGCAATTATATGGTTTTAGGTGGGCTTATGATTGGGATTCTACATTAAGCTTTACCTATATGCACCTGGTATGTAAGCCATTATGGATTAAATCAGCTACAATTACCAATTAAGGGGTGGATCAATGCTGTAAAAAATCAGATATAGGGATTTCTACCTATAGAGTTTTGGAGGGCTTCTGTAACGAAGGCCTCTTCTTTCAAACTATTCCTCCATTCATTACTTAGTTTAGGTTAAACTAAAATAAAAAATGAAATCTAGTTTGGTCTAAATGTCTGTTGTCTTTTAGACGAACGACGCAAGATTTGGTATTCCCTATAAATTTTGAAGTCTATGGCGAGACTCATCAAAATGAATAGATCTAGAATAGAGACGATCGAATCGGTTCTACCTAAATGATTGGGAGATCAGTGTAGATCAGACCTGCTCATTACGTCGATCGCGATCGAGGCATTACTGGTCGATCGCAGCGTGACATTATTATTATTATTATTATTTTCCCACAGCGTGACATTAAAACATTGTCAGCCAATGAAACATCCCGTTACTTGATTGACATGCAGGGCAACCAATCAGATGACAACTGCAAACATCCCGTCACTCGATTGACATACACGGCAACCAATCAGATGAGAGCTTTAGGTCATGCTCATGCAGCTTCTAAAAACAATGGCGCGAAGGTGGAAGTTGAACGCAGCAAAACATACTAAGCGAAAACGATCAGATTTCGGACTGTTCATGGAAAATACGACATCGACTTCCCACCGAAAAGCCAGCTGAGAAAGAGAAAGGTGCACTAAAATCCCAGTTCGGACAGCAGCAACTTCAAAAGCGATTTGCCGCCACCATCTTCCGGGTGAGTGACGCTGTGATGTTTCTCTGCACGCTTAAACATACTGGTTGGGAGCTGACGTGGCTTTATTATTAAAATCATACGAGACACTTTTCATACAGAATAACCTCCTTGACTACTCTCTGTTCTCTGCACGTTTCCCTGTCCCGTAGCGCGAGCGTTTGCATAACACACTTTCGCGTTGCGTTCAGGGACAGTCGGTAAAATACACCGCTGTAAATCTCTCCGTACCAAAAGAGACATTTTTATGCCTTCGTTCACTAAATTAAACGTGTCCGGAGCCATAACAACCTGCTACAACTGTAGTTATCAACTGGTGGCCTGTGGACCACTTCAGATTTGCTGGAGGGGGCTTTTAGAAATGACATTTATTAAAGTAAAAAATATCTAATGATTTTTTTTTTTACATTTATTAAAGTAAAAGACCAGATTCTTATAAAGAAGGGGGTGGGGATCAGTTTCATTTCATTTCATTTATTCATTTGTATAGCACTTTACACAACCACGGTGATGGTGACTAAAGTGCTTAACAAAAAACAGTGCAGTACAGTAAAAGACAACAGATTAAAAATCAAGAAAACACAACATAATAGCAAAAATAAAACCAGAAATGTCACCACATATTTAATTACTAAAAGCCAGTTGGAATAAAAAAGTCTTAAGCTTCGATTTAAAAAGGCCAAGTTCAGTAATCTGACGTAGCTCAAGCGGGAGCGTATTCCAGAGTAGAGGTGCGGCCGCAGAAAAGGCACGGTCACCCCAACGTTTATATTTTGTCCGTGGAACAGAGAGCAGGAGCTATCTGACCTCAGAGACCTGGAGCGGGCAGGGAAACTTAACAACTCTGTTATATTTCTACCATATATTTTTAAAATAAAATTTAAAAAATCTATATTGCTGTCACCATCACCCCATTTGGTCCCTACGGTCGACCAGGTGCCCATGGGCACCACGTTGGTGACCCCTGATTTATTACATGTGTTGTGCAATATTTGCTTATTCAGTTATGCAAGGTACATCAACATAGGTACATTGTACATAAAAATAATCCTTAATACATTTGAAGATAATTATATGTTTTGCATTTTTGTATTGGGTAGATCTTTTGTACTTGTTTTTTTTATAAGTAGCTCGCATGCTGAAAAACTGTGAGCACCCCTGGTGTAGATTATAGTACCTTAAGGAGTATTAATCTACCATGACTCTTCAAAGATTGAGATCTTTAACAAAATGAACAGCATGTTGGCATAGTTAAATCCACTTAAGTCTTCAACTAACATTAATCAAAACCTCTTTGGCTGGGAGTGTTCAGAAAACAATAACAACTACAATAACAACAAAAGTAACAATTAAGCTACTAAAAACAACGTTTCACTACGTCAAACTCACTCTGGTTGTCATATTACAATATGTCACACACAAGAAAAACAGTTCTTAGCTTTATAACCGATGTCAATTAAATCCTGCAGATTTAAACTGTTGTTAAGGTTAGTTTTTTTGTTGTGGGTTTTATGCTTAGCGTTTCTAAGTTCTAGTTGGAACGGTTTCTTTTCGCAACTAGTATAGTTTAAACTGTTTAGTTTATTTACTATCCTGTGCTTGGACGACCTTATTTTCCCATGAAGTCTGTGAGTTTGCGAGAACTTTGTCATTTGTGGGGTTATTGAAATCTTTGTCCTTGACATGGGCATGACCTAACAACACCCCCCTGTGGTCATGGGGGACCACGCACACAGGTGTGGACGTCCGTCCATGGGCACGAGTTAGGATGCCTTTGTTTAGTTTAAGCTGTTTGCGCAGTTTATTGGGAACCTTGTACAGGAACCTTACAGGTTTCGGCCAACGTATCTCTGTACGTTTATCTCCATCCATCCATCCATCCATCTTCTTCCGCTTATCCGGGGTCGGGTCGCGGGGGTAGCAGCCTAAGTAGGGAGGCCCAGACTTCCCTCTCCCCAGCCACTTGGAGCAGCTCCTCCGGGGGAATCCCAAGGCGTTCCCAGGCCAGCCGAGAAACATAGTCCCTCCAGCGTGTCCTGGGTCTTCCTCTGGGTCTCCTCCCGGTGGGACATGCCCGGAACACCTCACCAGGGAGGCGTCCAGGAGGCATCCTAACCAGATGCCCGAGCCACCTCAACTGGCTCCTCTCGATGTGGAGAAGCAGCGGCTCTACTCCGAGTCCCTCCCGGATGACTGAGCTTCTCACCCTATCTCTAAGGGAGAGTCCAGCCACCCTGCGGAGAAAACTCATTTCAGCCGCTTGTATCCGAGATCTTGTTCTTTCGGTCATAACCCAAAGCTCATGACCATAGATGAGGGTGGGAACGTAGATCGATCGGTAAATTGAGAGCTTTGCCTTTTGACTCAGCTCTCTCTTCACCACGACAGACCGGTACAGCGCCCGCTTCACTGCGGACGCTGCACCTATCCGCCTATCGATCTCACGCTCCAGTTTTCCCTCATTCGTGAACAAGATCCCGAGATACTTAAACTCCTCCACTTGGGGCAGGACCTCCTCCCCGACCCGGAGAGGGCATGCTACCCTTTTCCGGCTCAAGACCATGGCCTCGGATTTGGAGGAACTGATCCTCATCCCGGCCGCATCACACTCGGCTGCAAACCGCTCCAGTGAAAGTTGTAAATCACGAACTGATGAAGCCAGTAGGACCACATCATCTGCAAAAAACAGAGAAGCGATTCTAAGGTCACCAAAACGGATCCTCTCAACACCTTGGCTGCGCCTAGAAATTCTGTCCATAAAAGTTATGAACAGAATCGGTGACAAAGGGCAACCTTGGCGGAGTCCAACTCTCACCGGAAACGAGCCTGACTTACTGCCGGCAATGCGGACCAAGCTCTGACACCGGTCGTACAGGGACCTAACAGCCCATATCAATGGGCCTGGTACCCCATACTCCCGGAGTACCCCCCACAGAACCCCCCGAGGGACGCGGTCGAATGCCTTCTCCAAGTCCACAAAGCACATGTAAACTGGTTGGGCAAACTCCCACGCACCCTCCAGGACCCTGTTGAGGGTGTAGAGCTGGTCCAGTGTTCCACGACCAGCACGAAAACCACACTGCTCCTCCTGAATCCGAGGTTCGACTATCCGACGGACCCTCCTCTCCAGAACCCCTGAATAGACCTTACCAGGGAGGCTTAAGAGTGTGATCCCCCTATAGTTGGAACACACCCTACGGTCCCCCTTTTTGAATAGGGGAACCACCACCCCAGTCTGCCAATCCAAGGGAACTGCCCCCGATGTCCACGCGATATTGCAGAGTCGCGTAAGCCAACACAACCCTACAACATCCAGAGCCCTAAGGAACTCCGGGCGAATCTCATCCACCCCCGGAGCCTTGCCACCGCGGAGCTTTTTAACCACCTCGGCGACCTCAGCACCAGAGATCGGAGAACCCGACCCAAAGTCCCCAGGCTCCGCTTCCTCAGTGGAAGACGTGCCAGTAGGATTGAGGAGGTCTTCGAAGTATTCCGCCCACCGACTCACAACATCCCGAGTTGAGGTCAGCAGCACGCCACCCCCACCATAAATGGTGTTGGTCGCGTACCTCTTTCCCCCCCTGAGACGCCGGATGGTGGACCAGAATCGCCTCGAAGCCGTACGGAAGTCATTCTCCATGGCCTCTCCGAACTCCTCCCACGCCCGAGTTTTTGCCTCAGCAACCACCCGAGCCGCATGCCGCTTGGACTGCCGGTACCTATCAGCTGCTTCCGGGGTCCCACAAGCCAAAAAGGCCCAATAGGACTCCTTCTTCAGCCTGACAGCATCCCTCACTGCCGGTGTCCACCACCGGGTTCGAGGGTTGCCACCACGACAGGCACCAACAACCTTGCGGCCACAGCTCCGATAAGCTGCCTCGACAATAGAGGCGCGGAACACGGCCCACTCGGACTCCATGTCCCCCGCCTCCCTCGGAACGTGTTCAAAGCTCTCCCGGAGGTGGGAGTTAAAGCTCCGTCTTACGGGAGACTCTGCCAGACGTTCCCAGCAGACCCTCACAATACGTTTGGGTCTGCCAGGTCTGACCGGCATCCTCCCCCACCATCGGAGCCAACTCACCACCAGGTAGTGGTCAGTTGACAGCTCCGCCCCTCTCTTCACCCGAGTGTCCAAGACATGCGGCCGCAGATCAGATGAGACGACAACAAAGTCGATCATCGAACTGCGACCTAGGGTGTCCTGGTGCCAAGAGCACATATGGACACCCTTATGCTTAAACATGGTGTTCGTTATGGACAATCCATGACGAGCACAGAAGTCCAATAACAGAACACCACTCTGGTTCAGATCAGGGGGGCCGTTCCTCCCAACCACACCCCTCCAGGTCTCACTGTCATTGCCCACGTGAGCGTTGAAGTCCCCCAGTAGAACAAGGGAGTCCCCAGGAGGCGCACTCTCCAATACCCCCTCCAAGGACTCCAAAAAGGGTGGGTAGTCTGAGCTGCCGTTTGGTGCATAGGCACAAACAACAGTCAGAGCCCGTCCCCCCACACGTAGGCGAAGGGAGGCTACCCTCTCGTTCACCGGGGTGAACCCCAACGTACAGGCACCAAGATGGGGGGCAACCAGTATGCCCACTCCTGCTCGGCGCCTCTCACCAGGGGCAACTCCAGAGTGGAAGAGTGTCCAACCCCTCTCAAGGAAACTGGTTCCAGAGCCAGAGCCATGCGTTGAGGTGAGTCCGACTATTTCTAGCCGGAACCTCTCAACCTCACACACTAGCTCAGGCTCCTTCCCCACCAGAGAGGTGACATTCCATGTCCCAATGGCCAGCTTCTGTAGCCGAGGATCAGACCGCCAGGGTCCCCGCCCTCGGCCACCACCCATCTCACATTGCACCCGACCCCTTTGGCCCCTCCCACAGGTGGTGAGCCCATGGGAAGGGGGACCCACGTCTCCTCTTCGGGCTGTGCCCGGCCGGGCTCCATGGGTAAAAGCCCGGCCACCAGGCGCTCGCCAGCGTGCCCCACCTCCGGGCCTGGCTCCAGAGTGGGGCCCCGGTGACCCGCGTCCGGGCGAGGGAAAACTTAGTCCATTAATTGTACTCATCATAGGGGTTTTTGGGCTGCACTTTGTCTGGTCCCTCACCTAGGACCTGTCTGCCTTGGGTGACCCTACTAGGGGCATGAAGCCCCTGACAGCATAGCTCCTAGGATCATTGGGACACTCAAACCCCTCCACCACGGTAAGGTGGCAGCCCAGGGAGGGGTTTGAGTTTATCTCTTTCTGCGTAATTCAGGCGTGTCACAACTGTCGGCGTAGTCGCAAGTGTGTCTGACTGGTCAGACTGCGACGTGTCACTGTCGTTGTGGTGTGTGTCTACCCACATCATGACTGAAGAGGTGCTCTTTGAGTCTGTAAGAACTATGTCATCACTGAGTAGTTCTAGATTCAAAAGCTCTTGAACCAAGGTTTCATCGAAAGCTTGTCTCATAGCCGAATTACCTGTCCCAGAGGACAGCACAGCGTCCTTGGCGCGGGATCCTTGGATCTCCACACCTTCTTCTACCTGTGGTAGGAAGTGCGAGTTTGCCCCCTTTTGTTTGAGGAGGGGTCCTCAAAATCTGTAACAATAATGTCCAAGTGACTGTCAGCGTGTGGTAGACTGTCACTTTCTGGACTCGGATGTCCTTGAACCAAGATTACACTGAAATCTTGGCTGTCTGCCAAATTACCTGTCCCAGAGGACAGTACAACGTCTTTGATGTGGGATCCCTGGACCTCCACACCATCTTCTACCTGCGGTAGGTAGTGTTCAGTGAGTGCTGAAGGTGTCAGCTCACAGAGGAGGTTCTCCTGTTGGGCCAGAGTCTGGTCCAATTGTTGAGTCTCCTCTGTCTCACCTGTATATGAAGGTTCACTTACCGGGTTTGTGCTCATGGCTGGGGAATCCCTTGTGACCTCTGCGGTACCTGTTGTTAGACAGTCAGTGTCCTGACCATGGGGGGGCACCTCGATTGGCAGTGGACTGCTCAGTGTGGCCCACATTGTCTGATTACCATAATTTATAATCGCGTCGAAACGGTTTATAAAATCTTGGCCAACCAAAAATAGAGTGGAGTGAGTCAAGTTCAGACACAAATACCGGGTGGTATAGTGACATCTTGCCAATCTGCATGTGAACCATAGCTGTTAGGGTTGTTCTCGTCCTTGCAAGGCCCTGTAGTTCAATAGCACATTTCCCGAAGGGTATTTGCCTGTTAACACCGTTAGCTGCGGTCCTTAGCTCCTCAAACAGTTTGGCTGATATCAGAGATACATCTGAACTGCAATCCAGGAGTGCTTCTCGCGCGAGGACCCCTTCCAGTGTGAGTAGCAGGTAAGATTTCTTAGCCACCCCCTTTTGATAAAGTTACACAGAAACTGTCTAGGTTTAAGCACACGCTTCTGTTTACGTGTACCTCTGTCTGTGTAATCTTCGTTGTTGTCAGCAACTTGATGGCTGTCTGCATCATGACCTTCGGGACGCTGAACATCAGCAATTTGTTTGCTGTCAGCATCCTTGTCAGTGTTGACGTTGTTGTTGTCAACTGTGTGCACTGAGTTGTTGCAAAAGGCAGTGCTACGCTTCGCCTCACCAGGTTGAACAACATTGTTAGTGTTATTATCAAGGATAACGCCACACATTGTGTCAGCTTGGTCATCTGCTGTAACATTCAAATCATTTAACAAACTACTTACTTTCTCGGTCTCTTCCGAGTGCGGAGGCGTCGTTTCCTTAATCTGGAGCTTGTGTGACTCTTTGCATGTCTCGAACTGTGTAGCCCGAGGTACAGGGACAGGAGGGCCGCTTCTCGGGAGTACCTGTTGGGACCGACCATTGTTCCTTGGGTCATGGCGCCCAGACATAAACTTCTCTCGAAGTTCACCCACTGTGAGACCTAGGACAAAACCTTTTTGGTTCGATCTGAACCATCTTGGTTCACCTAGAGAGCGAACACCTACCTTTTGTGGTTCTTTGCATATCTCAGATTTGTCCATCTGAAGTGCCCGAGGAGTAGAACTCCCTTTGAACCGAAATGAGTCACTTTTCCAGCTGGAATCAACATACTGTAGGTTGTTATTATGAAAATCATGTTTACTCTTGCACTCAATAGGAGAGGGAACCTCTTCTATCAGCTGCAAGTGGGATTTGACCTTTTGACCTGGGCACACCACTGAGGGTGTTTTGTGTTGTGTAAGCATATCAAAAACTTCCACAGCGTATTGTTTAATTTCTGCCATGGTACTCTCTTTCAAATTAACCTTGAAGCGAACACATTTGCCGTGAAAAGGCAAGAGATTTGCAGCGAAAAGACGTTTAAACTGTTCATCTTCCTCTAATCCAGGGACAGTTATGTCACCTGAATAAACAGAGAGGAGCCTGTCGAAAAACAACAGGAGATGTTCACCTGATTGCTGAAGGACATTCCTCGCAGCAAAGTAGTTCCCACGCGTTGAAGCAGTTGCTCCCACTGTGTGCGGAACACGGATAGCACTTACACGGCCAGATCGAAACCATTTAGGTTCAATCAGAGTGTAGGCCCCCTCATTTGATGCACCTGTTAGACCGTCCATTTTTGTACGGCAGACAACATGGTGTCCAAGATGTGAAATCAAATAAAAATCAGTGATTTTTATTAAATTGTCGACCCGTGATACGACCAGCAAGGTCAGCTATCTTGGTGTGATTTTTGTGAAAACCAAGACAAAAGATGCCTCATGTGTGTTCTTTTAAACTTGCAGTTTAAAATAAAGTAGACAGCCTTGTTGCACAGAATTTATGATAAAAGAGTCAAGTTTTATCAAAAAGCAGACGTGTCTGTATTAATTATTTGCAACTGTTCTGCTTTCAACATTTGATTATATGTGAAAATCAAATGAAAGGATGCGTGTGTCTTACCACGTCAACTGTACTCTATTTAAAACAGGACAGAAGACCCGCAGACAAAATTACATCAAAATCGTATCCTTGGATGCAACCAGCAGGTGGGGGTACAGCGTTGGAAATGAGTTTATCACAGCGACTACAATTTCTCTATCTGACCGCTATAGAGGCGCTGTTGTCGTCCGTGAGCGCAGCCACAGCTTTTAGCGACCACAGACGTCCACAAACGGATCAAAAGCATCAATCAGAAAGATCTAAAGCCTTTACGTGACAAAACTCTAGAACCCCGGTCTTATAATAGACGAGTCGACATGAGTAACATCGTTTGGACTGTGAAACTTTAAACTTTGTTTAAAAGTAAACGGTCGGTCCCCATAAACCAGTTGCAGCTTCCGGTGTCACGTGACTTGGTTACATGGCGATCGGTAGTCTTACACCAACTGACTCAATCCACCCATTAAAATCTCAAAAACACTGCGATGAAACAGTCTTTCAAAGATAGTAACGGACAAACAAGCACAAAACTTGTAAGGGCTGGTTTACTGAAGTGAAAGCTGACGAGGAGCGTCACCACTTACAACGTAATCGACCAATCACTGTGAAGACAGAACATGTAGTTCTAAACCCAAGTGTTCATGGGTAATGGAGTCTTCTAAACCTTCGTCTCTGTACGTCACTCACGTGTGACGCGCCGTTCGAGCGTTGCGTTCACGGACCTCAAGGTCGGTCGAACTTTAGCGTTGAACGGACTTTTCAACGTCCTAAAACACATAAATATCGCAAAACACTGCGGTTAAGCCAGTCTTCGACGATACCACGTGCATAGAAACGAACAACACAGATAAACTGTCAGAAATGTGTGCAAAAATGAATATCTGACAACCAGCAGTCTACAGAACCAACTTTTTTGAACACGACACACAATGGACCAATCACAGCGCTTCTGCAGCCGAAGCCTCGGTAATGCTCACGTTAGCTCTACCCAAAGTTCTGGACACTCTTTCACAAAATAAACGTATAATACACCACAGAAAATACTGTTAACGAGCCCAATCACATTCAGGCTAGCCCCCCCCCTTCCAAAGAAGGCAGTACGCTAACTGTTTACAACAACGGACTTTACGTCAATCGGAACCGAAGGTCGGAACCCGTCCGGTCCAAAGCTGAGTGGGCTCACCCGAACCTCAACAACACTCGTAACAGACGAAGGTACAATGGAGCAGCACAACAATGCAAAATAGTAGACAACAGAAACCCGCAGATGTAATAAAATGAAGCAGCGGTGATACGGCGGTCACAACAATGAAAAAATGCATGCAACCTCGCGACACGTTATGCACGTCTCACTCAGTGGCACAGACAAAAATCATCCCCAGCTTCAAACATATGTTTAAAAGTGAAAGAAAAAAAATCCTAACGTGAAATGAGCCAGACAATGCAGCGATTAGCAATCTCTATGACACTCACCAGCCAGAACTATTTTATAAGTCAAACACAAGGATACGAACTATATGCCAACACGTTATGAGCACAGAAACATCAATTTAATCTTTCAGAAGACCTGTACTAGGGCCACCAATTGTAATCATATAGTGATTAAACACTTAAGGGCCACCATTAATGTAATAATATAGGACTTTTTGGTCAGTTTACTGACTTACCTATATTTTAGAGAAGTTGAAGCAGACTTGATCTGACCCAAATTCATTCGCGAGTTCACCCTTTTTCCGGTATTAAATTGTTTTGACTGTGACTAGACAAAATGTAATTTCACGAGAGACTTCAATTTATGTTGATCCACCAAAAGATAAACCTTTTATTGAAATAATCATAAAAGTACATTAAACATTTGTATCGATATTAGTTCTGATTTACTAACTACTTTGACAAGAATTCAAATTAAAAACAAACAGACAGTTGGTGTTTAACTTACTGTTGGCACATTTACTTGACAGATTAATGGCTTAAGAAAAATAAGAATAGGAGGAGGAAGAATGAAAGATAAGTTAACCGAAGTTAATTATTTTGAAACAAACAGGGTGGCACCTTTCCCAAACAGGTCCAGCTGTACCTCCGACACGTGCAGCATACAATCAAAGCCTCTTTTACCTGGTGACGACACGTCCCTTGGCGATAAGGGTTGAGAAGTTTGTGGACACTAACGGACTATGTGGTCCAGCTCACGTCCAGTCGACTTCTGTGCGTGTATGGCTGATTCAGACGAGCGGGAGTACGCCTTCACCGGCAGAAACAGGTCCACGTCCTGACTGAGCTTTCAAAATAAAACATTCCAGAAAACAAATTCTTTCAGAAAATGAGTGAATGAGGCACAGTAAGCTTTACTGTAACTTCGGCTGAGAATGTAGGTCTAATTGACACAATGACCAGGACGTTTCCAGCTTTTTCCAGAGGAGAAAACCAGTTGTTAGAAAGTTCTCCCCTTCGACACTAAAGTCAAAACGGAAGTAAGACTTTATATGGAGGGTGGAGTCTACGACCTCCTGAATGGCTTATTGGGTGGTTTAACAAAATAACGGATGGATTTTTCATCCCATAGGCAGAAGGTCTCTGAAGGACAACAGGAAAACTGTTTACATAAGCGGCCAGATGGACTGGCCTGTGAGATGGAGAGTTATGTCTAGCTCGAAGATAAAACAGAGAAGGAAGTGAACAGCTTTACCATGACTCGTGTCCCAGATTCAGAGCACATTTGTAATGAAGAATAAACCAGCAGAAGGTCAAACTCATGCAATTAAAGGTTCAGTATGCAGTTTCTGTAGAACTGCAGCAGTTAGAAATATTTTCAACAGGCAAAGCATTCTGATCCCTCCCCCTCAGAGCCATATGTGGCTCTGCCCCCTTGTGGTCTGTTGAATTTCAAATTCAAGCTCTGTTTTTATTGGCTGATTCAAATTCAAGCTCTGTTTTTATTGGCTGGTTACAAACTCTGTTTTTATTGGCTGGAAAATGGCGGGTCACCTTTTCTTTTTAGAAATGCTTATTTACCACCTGGAGAAGCAAGGGGACAATATTTTTTTTAATTTTTTTCAGAGATTACCTGGCTAACATCAGTCTGTCAGGAGGTAGTGACAGAGTGAAGAAATATGTTCATAAAAAAAGCTACATACTGCAGCTTTAACAGATCATCATTAAATGACAAAAGTATACTGTTGATCAATTCTGAATTAACACGCATTAAAAGAAAGTTATTTCTGATTGATTGGTGTCTCTTAATCCAAAATAAATGTAACAAAATTAGTGTCCACTTGTTTCCTTGAGAGCTCAAGAAAAGTAACACTCAGAGTTTCAGAGAGATGTGAAGAGGCCCACATCCAGTAATTGACATGAGAGTGCTGTCCCACTACAGTAGTAAAAAAGTATAAAAAGTATATCTATAAAATAAACTGAAGGTTCTAGCATTGACATTTGCAAAGAGTGGCAAAGCAGCATATGAGTTAATGTACACAGTATATGTATGAGGTAGTTGATGTTGGTATAGAGGCAAAGTGGCATATGCAGTAAGGCACATAAGGCACATTGGGCATCCTTAAATAAGGCTAGTCAGAGAATACTGTATATGTATCAGCAGTAGTGTAGATATAAAAGTAGTGTAAATGTAAACAGTAGTAATAAATGTAAACAGTAGTAATAAATGTAAACCGTATTAATAAATGTAAACAGTGAATGTAAACAGTAGTATGACTATAGGCAGTAATGTAATACAAACATTAGTGCAAATATGAGAAGTAGTGCAAACTGAATGAGCACATGACCAAGAGTTTAGTGAATAACCTGTTTGATGACACAGAGTCCAGTGTTAAAATCTTTGTGTTGTGTGGTGATGTGTGAGAAATTTTTTTTTGTGTTAAGGCAGTTCAAATGGGAGGGGAGGCAGAGCAGGCAGAGTGTTTAGCATCCTGACTGCCTGATGAACAGAGCTGTCTCTCAGTCTGTTCGAGCCTGGAGACTCCTCAGTCTCATCCCTGATGGCAGTAGTCTGAAGCAGCTGTGTAGTGGGTGTGTGGGATCACCTGCCATGCAGAGGGCTTTCCGAGTGAGGTGATTGCTGTGTAAGTCCTGCAGTGAGGGGAAGGAGGTTCCGACGATCTTCTCAGCTTCTTTCACGATGCGCTGGAGGCTCTTGCGGCAGGATGCAGTACATGCACCAAACCACACCGTGATGCAGCTGGTCAGGACACTTTCTATGGCTCCCCTGTAGAAGGTGCACATGATGGGGGTTGAAGCTCCAGCCCTTTTCAGCTTGCGGAGAAAGTAGAGACGCTGGTGAGCCTTCTTGGCCAGTGATGCAGTGTTCCTGCTCCAGGACAGGTCCTCTGAGACGTGCACTCCCAGGAACTTGGTGCTGTCTACTCTCTCCACTGTGGTGCTGTTGATGGTCAGAGGGGCATGTTGGGCATCCCTCTTCCTGAAGTCCACAACAATCTCCTTTGTCTTCTCCACGTTGAGAGTGAGATTGTTGTGTCCGCACCACAAGGCCAGGCGGCTCACCTCGTTCCTGTAGTCCGTCTCATCGTTGTTGCTGATGAGACCTACCACTGTTGTGTCGTCCGCAAACTTGATGAAGTGGTTGGAGCTGTATGATGGTGTGCAGTCGTGTGTTAGCAGGGTGAATAGAAGGGGGCTCAGCACACATCCTTGTGGGGCCCCTGTGTTCAATGTGATGGTGCTAGATGTGTTACTCCCGACCCGTACTGTCTGTGGTCTCCCGGTCAGGAAGTCTAGCAGCCAGTTACACATTGAGGTGTTCAGCCCCAGACTGTCCAGTTTAAGGATGAGCTGTTGGGGGATGATGGTGTTGAATGCCGAGCTGAAGTCGATGAACAGCATTCTAACATAAGAGTCCTTCGTGTCCAGATGTGTGAGAGCTGTGTGGAGGGCAGAGGAGATGACATCGTCGGTTGAGCGATTAGGTCGGTATGCAAATTGGAAGGGATCCAGGGAGGCAGGGAGGACAGATGTGACTAATCGCTAATCCAACTCTTCCCTGAGCTCTGCAGGGGGGAGTGACCTTCTCGGGGGCGTGGCTCCACTTTTATACTCAGGTAGCAGAGCATGTGATGTCAGAGTGTACAAGACATGTCAGAGTGAACAGTCCTTGACCAACAAGAAAATTAAGGTGCAATAACCTCTGTTCAACCCATAGGGCTACTGTAAACACGTTTTTAGACCAAATATTGCAGATTTAAACAAATACGCACAAATACATGAAATTGTACACAGAAATAGTGCTATACAACATTTTAAACACATTCTAGGGAGTTTATCAGCTAAAAAAAGTTAAATTTCGGTTTAGTTTCACCTTAAATGCTCACAATTACAAATAAAAAAGTAGACTTACTTAAATAGACTTACAGGTCTCAGATAAAGCAGAATCAGGAATCCATAGTTTTTTTTTTTGTCATCTGTAATGAACGAATGTAATATTTTGAAATCACTATGGGGCATAACTGATTGATTTTTAGTAATATTAAATATTTAATTCTGGGACTTACGAACAATTTAACTGGGTGACGTCACACGCTTCCAGGATCTCTGGCATTCACGTCGGAGAGCGCACAGGAGTAGACGTACGTTTCCTTTTTTTTCGGTCCACTGTGATAGTACTTCTAGCAGGAAGTGAAGGGATTTGAAACAGGTAAGGGATTGCACAGCCTCAGATTTAATTTTAATAGTTCAACCAGGGATGCAACGCTGGTGGAATCGTGGCAGTTGTTGCCTGTTGTTTGTCTGGAGAAAAACTGCCATCTTTTAAACTGGAAGAGCAAACAAGCTTGAAAAGCGGACCAATCAGGTGAGTTTCACGGCCGTGATCCAGGTGTGTCTAAGTGTGGCAGGACGGGAGGGGCCAAGGGAGAACAAAATGTAATGAAAGCAGCTCTGAGAATGAGCAGGTGGTCACAACGTCCACTGATTTCTAGGGCTTTTCTTACTAGAGGACGACTTTTCTCCTAGGCTTGTTTGCAGGCCTGCTGTCACACCATGATGCACACCTGGTGTCATATCCTCCTCGTCAGTGGACTGCATAAAAGCTTCAGCAATCCAGCACCATCACCCTTTGGGCAAAGGTGGCGGACGTGAAGGGTCGGAGCCGGAGTCGGTCGCAGGGTTGGTAGGGTTATCAGTAGCGCATGCGCAGTTATGTCCCATTTTTACAAAACTTTTGGAGTCAGTTTTTGCCGCCCTGGAACCTGGACTCGTCTAACATGAACGTTGCGTATCGACAGCGTGTTTCCGGTAGTTTATTTATTTATTAAATTTATTTTATTTATGTTTTCTGGAAAATCAGCCGTACAATGACAAGCAGGCTGGCTGCAGGTACGTTTTGAATCATGAAAGCCCTTTATCTAATGTCTATTTGCATTTCTGACTTATATGCCTCTCAATTTTTATATGGTTGTGAAAAAAGCCTTCAGATCAGCTGACTGTTTATTCTGGTGAATTTGTTTGTGGAGCTAACATGCTAATGCTAGTCTTTATCCAGCGGCGGCCGCCACTAGAGGGCGCTAGGGGTGCCGCCCCTCCTTGGAACTGCAGCTCTTCACCATTTGAAGATTTTTTTTTTTTATAAAAATGAAATAATAAAATAAAAACATTTCGAAATGTCCCCCTCCCTGGGCTGCCACCTTACCGTGGTGGAAGGGTTTGAGTGTCCCAATGATCCTAGGAGCTATGCTGTCAGGGGCTTAATGCCCCTAGTAGGGTCACCCAAGGCAGACAGGTCCTAGGTGAGGGACCAGGCAACGTGCAACCCGAAGACCCCAATGATGAGTACAATAAATGGACAAAATGTTCCCTCGCCCGGACGCGGGTCACCGGGGCCCCACTCTGGAGCCAGGCCCGGAGGTGGGGCACGTTGGCGAGCGCCTGGTGGCCGGGCTTTCACCCATGGAGCTCGGCCGGGCACAGCCCGAAGAGGAGACGTGGGTCCCCCTTCCCATGGGCTCACCACCTATGGGAGGGGCCAAAGGGGTCGGGTGCAATGTGGGATGGGTGGTGGCCGAGGGCGGGGACCCTGGCGGTCTGATCCTCGGCTACAGAAGCTGGCCATTGGGACATGGAATGTCACCTCTCTGGTGGGGAAGGAGCCTGAGCTAGTGTGTGAGGTTGAGAGGTTCCGGCTAGAAATAGTTGGACTCACCTCAACGCATGGCTCTGGCTCTGGAACCAGTTTCCTTGAGAGGGGTTGGACACTCTTCTACTCTGGAGTTGCCCCTGGTGAGAGGCGCCGAGCAGGAGTGGGCATACTTGTTGCCCCCCATCTTGGTGCCTGTACGTTGGGGTTCACCCCGGTGAACGAGAGGGTAGCCTCCCTTCGCCTACGTGTGGGGGGACGGGCTCTGACTGTTGTTTGTGCCTATGCGCCAAACGGCAGCGCAGATTACCCACCCTTTTTGGAGTCCTTGGAGGGGGTATTGGAGAGTGCGCCTCCTGGGGACTCCCTTGTTCTGCTGGGGGACTTCAACGCTCACGTGGGCAATGACAGTGAGACCTGGAGGGGTGTGGTTGGGAGGAACGGCCCCCCTGATCTGAACCCGAGTGGTGTTTTGTTGTTGGACTTCTGTGCTCGTCATGGATTGTCCATAACGAACACCATGTTCAGGCATAAGGGTGTACATATGTGCTCTTGGCACCAGGACACCCTAGGTCGCAGTTCGATGATCGACTTTGTTGTCGTCTCATCTGATCTGCGGCCGCATGTCCTGGACACTCGGGTGAAGAGAGGGGCGGAGCTGTCAACTGACCACTACCTGGTGGTGAGTTGGCTCCGATGGTGGGGGAGGATGCCGGTCAGACCTGGCAGACCCAAACGTATTGTGAGGGTCTGCTGGGAACGTCTGGCAGAGTCTCCCGTAAGGACGGAGCTTTAACTCCCACCTCCGGGAGAGCTTTGAACACGTTCCGAGGGAGGCGGGGGACATTGAGTCCGAGTGGGCCATGTTCCGCGCCTCTATTGTCGAGGTAGCTTATCAGAGTTGTGGCCGCAAGGTTGTTGGTGCCTGTCGTGGTGGCAACCCTCGAACCCGGTGGTGGACACCGGCAGTGAGGGATGCTGTCAGGCTGAAGAAGGAGTCCTATTGGGCCTTTTTGGCCTGTGGGACCCCGGAAGCAGCAGATAGGTACCGACAGTCCAAGCGGCATGCGGCTCGGGTGGTTGCTGAGGCAAAAACTCGGGCGTGGGAGGAGTTCGGAGAGGCCATGGAGAATGACTTCCGTACGGCTTCGAGGCGATTCTGGTCCACCATCCGGCGTCTCAGGGGGGGAAAGCGGTACGCGACCAACACCATTTATGGTGGGGATGGCGTGCTGTTGACCTCAACTCGGGATGTTGTGAGTCGGTGGGCGGAATACTTCGAAGACCTCCTCAATCCTACTGGCACGTCTTCCACTGAGGAAGCGGAGCCTGGGGACTTTGGGTCGGGCTCTCCAATCTCTGGAGCTGAGGTCACCGAGGTGGTTAAAAAGCTCCGCGGTGGCAGGGCTCCAGGGGTGGATGAGATTCGCCCTGAGTTCCTTAGGGCTCTGGATGTTGTGGGGTTGTGTTGGCTTACGCGACTCTGCAATATTGCGTGGACATCGGGGGCAGTTCCCTTGGATTGGCAGACTGGGGTGGTGGTTCCCCTATTCAAAAAGGGGGACCGTAGGGTGTGTTCCAACTATAGGGGGATCACACTCTTAAGCCTCCCTGGTAAGGTCTATTCAGGGGTTCTGGAGAGGAGGGTCCGTCGGATAGTCGAACCTCGGATTCAGGAGGAGCAGTGTGGTTTTCGTGCTGGTCGTGGAACACTGGACCAGCTCTACACCCTCAGCAGGGTCCTGGAGGGCGCGTGGGAGTTTGCCCAACCAGTTTACATGTGCTTTGTGGACTTGGAGAAGGCATTCGACCGCGTCCCTCGGGGGGTTCTGTGGGGGGTACTCCGGGAGTATGGGGTACCAGGCCCATTGATATGGGCTGTTAGGTCCCTGTACGACCGGTGTCAGAGCTTGGTCCGCATTGCCGGCAGTAAGTCAGGCTCGTTTCCAGAGAGTTGGACTCCGCCAAGGTTGCCCTTTGTCACCGATTCTGTTCATAACTTTTATGGACAGAATTTCTAGGCGCAGCCAAGGTGTTGAGAGGATCCGTTTTGGTGGCCTTAGAATCGCTTCTCTGTTTTTTGCAGATGATGTGGTCCTATTGGCTTCATCAGATCGTGATCTACAGCTTTTGCTGGAGCGGTTTGCAGCCGAGTGTGATGCGGCCGGGATGAGGATCAGTTCCTCCAAATCCGAGGCCATGGTCTTGAGCCGGAAAAGGGTAGCATGCCCTCTCCGGGTCGGGGATGAGGTCCTGCCCCAAGTGGAGGAGTTTAAGTATCTCGGGGTCTTGTTCACGAATGAGGGAAAACTGGAGCGTGAGATCGATAGGCGGATAGGTGCAGCATCCGCAGTGAAGCGGGCTCTGTACCGGTCTGTCGTGGTGAAGAGAGAGCTGAGTCGAAAGGCAAAGCTCTCAATTTACCGATCGATCTACGTTCCCACCCTCATCTATGGTCATGAGCTTTGGGTTGTGACCGAAAGAACGAGATCTCGGATACAAGCGGCTGAAATGAGTTTTCTCCGCAGGGTGTCTGGACTCTCCCTTAGAGATAGGGTGAGAAGCTCAGTCATCCGGGAGGGACTCGGAGTAGAGCCGCTGCTTCTCCACATCGAGAGGAGCCAGTTGAGGTGGCTCGGGCATCTGGTTAGGATGCCTCCTGGACGCCTCCCTGGTGAGGTGTTCCGGGCATGTCCCACCGGGAGGAGACCCAGAGGAAGACCCAGGACACGCTGGAGGGACTATGTTTCTCGGCTGGCCTGGGAACGCCTTGGGATTCCCCCAGAGGAGCTGCTCCATGTGGCTGGGGAGAGGGAAGTCTGGGCCTCCCTACTTAGGTTGCTACCCCCGCGACCCGACCCCGGATAAGCGGACGAAAATGGATGGATGGATGGATATTTCGAAATGTATGCATATATGTTTTTAGTTGTTTAGGATAAATATTTTATGAGTAATGATGTTTGTTTCAAAAAACGTTTTCTGATTGTGACGTACTTCCGGGTTCCCCGCTGGACGCCGCTAATCGGCTTTTCCATTGAATCTAATTATAACTAGCGCTAAGCGCATGTGCATTTTATGTCCCATCTGTCCAAAATTATTGGACTGTTCAGGTCGCATTTTCCGTCGCCCGGAGGCTTTGACTCGTCTCGTGATCGCCGCGGTTCGCCAGTGTTTCCGGTCTGACTGCCGAGGAGGGGGGGCCGAGTGGGGGACCATCTCTGTACATAGTCAGAGCTGATCCTAGCAACGTTGAAACAGCAGTAATTATTAATGGTGCCTTTCTACACAGGTAAGAAAGTAATATTAAGTGAGTATATTGAATCGCTAAGCACACATTTTGAGCTGATTCATCTGTGTGCTTGACGTGGTGTCGTGTGTTGCGGTCAGTCACACAGTAGCTAGCTACTAGCTGTGCTTATGTTGTGGTGTACTGTACATTATAAAAGTTGCTAGTTATAAACCCGAATGTGACCTGAAGACGACTCCTGTTTGTCCATCTTCAGCTTTGAACTGTTTTACTCCTCAGGGTGTCTGTGTCAACTTACTTTTGTCTCGTTTCGTTTTGCAGCAGTTGCTAATTTTCTGATGAATAAATCTGAATGAATAAATAAACTTTAGTTTTAGTTTAGTTTAGTTAAACTTTAGTTTCATTATAAGTTGTGCTGTTGTTTCAAAGACACTCTAAACTTAAATAAACCAAGTAGCAGAAAGATTAAATAGTTTGAATTTTTCATGTTATGAAACAGTAATTATATAATTATTTGAATTTAATTTTAATATTGTAAAGATCACTGTGGATGGGATGCAATTGAAATAACCTGGATATTATTATTTATGTTGTATTAAGAAAGTTAAAATGTGATTACATATGTGTACACAAAGCACCTCAAGCAATGTGGAAAATGCTAAAAAAAATACATAATTAATGTGCCTTCTGTACTTTCTTTACAGAAAAAAAATCCACACAACACCTTCATCTCTACACACCGGCAGTGACCAATCTACCACCTGTGTAACAGACAGGTGGTGTACAGAAGAAAATCCAAGATGTCTATGTAAATGCACACTATGTCCACTGCTATGCTCACCAGCTTAACCTCATCATGCAGCAGGTGACTTCCCATATCCCAAAAGTGAGTATTTTCACTTGTGGTGTTTTACTATTTTTAACACTGTATTGATCTGGAGAATGAAAACAAAGTCTCTTGCAAGTTACTAGCTTATTAACATTGAAACATTTAAGGTACATTTATATGGTGAAATGTTATATATGCTAAGATGCATTAGGAGTCAACTCAGGACCTTTAATATTAGGAATATTTAAGAGAACTGTCTGGTACTAAAAAAATACAGTAGATTGATTCTATTTATTTGCTCTCTCCACTGCACACCTGTAGAAGGAGATGAGGTCTGAGCTTCTCAGACCAGCTCGTCTCAGCCGTCTGAGGAAGTAGAGTCTCTGATGAACTTTCTTGATCAGATTAGACCAGTCTGGTGGGTGACCAACTTAAGGAGACTGATATCGGATTTTAGGTCACTTCAGTTTCTTTAACAACAAACATGAACATGGCTGGCTGTGAGGGGCAAACACATGACATATAGTACGGTAGCTAAAAGACAGATGCTTAAACTGCTAAGCTTCAGCAAAAAGAGGAAATATTGATGAGTAGCAAAACACTAGCTAAAGTAGCATTTTTTTTGCTGAAAGTATCAAAATGCTAGTTAAAAGTAGCAGAAAAGTAGCAGAACAGTAGCTAAAATCTCAACAAGATAAAAAAGAAAACAGATTTAAGAGAATAATGTTTAAGGGAAAGTTTCATATTTTGAAAGATATAAAACTAGCAACAAAAAAGTAAGCTGAAATTAGCACAAAATATGTAAAAAGAACAATAAAGTGGTCATAGTGTTATGATTTCAAAGGTTTACCCAGTTGGTAATGAGACCCAGAACGACACAAGACGAAGAGGTGCAAAAGTAACAGTGTTTATTATTTACAGTGCAAGTCTATATACTGTACACATGTACAGGGATCTTCTGGATTTCCTAGAAGATGAAACAAACTGTCAGAAAGGCTTGACCAGAAGGCTCTTTCAAGATGATTGATCTAGTTTTGTTTGTTATTTTACAGAGAAATCCTTAGTTCCTTGAGATGAATCCCAGAGGGCGAAATGAGGCAGGCAAGTGGTTGGAGGGCAAGACACGATGAGCAGAGAACTGGTCCCAGGACCAAGATGGAAACGAGGACTGGAAACACAACAAAAAACAAGGTAAGTGTCTCTCAAAGTACTGTACTCAGAAACTGGCTAGAAGCATAAATACCATGAGTAGGCATCAATGCTCCAGCGAAGAGTAGGACTTGACTGCAGCCTTAAGTATAGGTGGAGCTCATCAGGTGGATCACAGTAAAATAGATCATTTTTCTTCCCCATAAATCAGTTATTTAAAATCTAATCTGGAATCATTCCTCCTTGTTAGACTTCAGTTGACCTGTTTAAGTTGGGCCCAAATTTGTTATTATCTTTTGATTTATTTTTCATTGAAATTTAATTATTTGTTAGTTTATTTTTGGAACTATTAAATTGAATTATTTGGTGGATTTTTGAACACCTTTGTCCTTATTTAAGTCTGGACCCTCACAATTCTATTTATATTATGAACTTGTATTACTAAAATAATTATAACAGAATATGATAGAAGTTGTCCAAAAATTGAAAAGTGGAAGCAGAACACTCCCATTCTCTTTTCACACTGATGCCTCAAACAAGGTGAAGATGAACCATGTTTTATTAATGATAGTTTTATACAAATGGATACACCTGATATATATAAAGAAAAACATGAACAAACTTACTTTACAGTAAACAAACATAATTATGCATACTTCTACACATGCTTAAAAAAAATTTATGGCGCCCCCCATAAAAAAAATCACCAGCCGCCACTGTCTTTATCTAATGATTATATTATTATATTATCATTCCTGACTGATATGCCTCTCAACTAGATGTTACAAAAGTGTTTTCTAAACGTTATGTGTTTAACAAAGGCTTTATTCTTACATATTATTATTCAATTATTGTTGGATTTTGAGCAGATTTAATCTTTGCTACTTAAAACTCATTAAAAAGAAATCGGTCCTGCATAAAAATGCTCTGATGCCACATTCAGTAATTATCTAAAACCAGAAAGTTCTTCAGACTCAAAAGAGGGAAATGCACAGCAAGTGCATCTTGAAGTCTTGTCTGATCATTATTCCAAAGAACATCACTTTTGAAAATCTACTTAGGAATTACTCAGTTTTGAAGCAAGTTATTTTAATATTATGATTAGCAGGTGTTTATGTATTAATATTTTGATTATCAGATGTTCGTGTGTTAATATAATTATTGTCAGTTGTTTATGTGTTAATGTTATGAATATCAGATGTTCCTGTGTTGTGTTAATATTATGAATATCAGATGTCGATGTGTTAATATTATGATTATCAGATATTCATGTTTTTAACTCAAGCTTGTGTACACAAGTTGAGCTGAAGTCAAACCTGTTAACTTAAATATCAGACAATATAAACTTTTATATTCAACAGATGTCTGCTATATCAATCAATCACCTTTATTTTACCAGGTAGAGTCAGTTGAGATCGAGATCTCTTTTACAAGGGTGACCTGGTCAAGTGGTCAGCAGCACACGTCACATGGTAATTGACAATAAGCATTTGCATTTACCAAAAAAGATGGTTTTATGAACCTGTTTGTAGCAGCCCTTAAACATATTTCTTCCACTGTACAGGAGGACATGGCAGGAGGTGATGATGAGGGGATCCTCTGGTCCATCCTGGATGTTTCTGAGAAGTGGAGAGATGCCGCCGCTTCAACCCACACATAATACCCAAATAATAATACAATAACAGTGAGCAGCTCTGTTCAAACAATTACCTTTCTCTGACTGATTAATTTTTAAAATAAAAAAAAGTGTTCAATACAGAAACAACTGACTTTATTTGTAGCAGACAAAGTCCAGTTGTTTATGTACAGTATTGAACATCTTTTTTTGATTTTATCATGTCCTGGATGACTGAGAATCTTCACCAGCATACATTTTTAAATCCCCAAGTAAGAGCAGTCGAGAAAGCTGTGATTTAAAATCAGAAGATGTTGTAAACAGTGTTTAAATCTTGTGTGTCATTTAGCTCAAGTGTT
This sequence comes from Garcialebias charrua, assembly GCA_038048925.1. Lineage (NCBI taxonomy): Eukaryota > Metazoa > Chordata > Actinopteri > Cyprinodontiformes > Rivulidae > Garcialebias > Garcialebias charrua. The sequence continues at coordinate 61,146 of JBBPBX010005840.1, forward strand.
ATATGTTTTATACAGTAATGTAACATGGTCATCAAATTTGTGTTTACTAAAATGGTTAAATAAAACTGGACTCTCTGAGCCTGTTTTACATCAAAATACACATTTTTGGGGGTGATAATACATCCATTAGAAGGCAAAGTCAGAATGTGTTGAACATTTTATTTTCTTACAAGATTTGGTTCACACAACCAGTTTACATTGGTGCTATTCACAGCATCAAGTCACAACAGAAGTAGTCTCAGGGCACTGAACAGAAACAATAAAATATAAAAATAATAAGTTAACAGAAACTTTCATATAAAAATAATAAGTTAACAGAAACTTTCATATAAAAATAATAACACTTATTTATCTGAGGGGACTACTTTGAGTTTAACTCCATCATGTTATAAAAGAGCTACAGTAGTTAGCCAGAGTTCTTTCAGGATGAAATAATTTGAACTTCTGTTTGAATTTTAATTCTATAAACATTTTTCCTTTTTGTTAAATTTACTATGAATTTAGTATGTATGTTCTGGACAGACAGTGTCTCCTGCAGTGGAGAACATGTTTGCTGGGTGTGTGAGAAGATTGAACACAAATATGAGTATGCAACATTAGATCTGACAGCAAAGGATAAGTCTTGTGTTGGTTCCACAGAAGCAGGGTCCTCAGCTTAAGGCCGAGATACAGTGAAGCAGACTCCGTATACGCGCGTATATGCCCGTATACGCGCGTATACGGAGCCTCTGCTACAGCTCGGCTGATGTTCTCGCGTAGATTCTCGTGTTTTCGCTCCAAATTCTACGTCATTTCCTCCGTACCGTCACTTCCGATCGTCACTTCCGGTAGTTTTTCGCTCCACGGAGAGGACTCAACTGAGCTCGCTGATTGGTCACTTTGACACGCCTACTGAAATGATTGACAGATTTCAGTCAGCTCAAAGTGAAACCTATCGTGAGCAGCTCGCTCAGACTTCTGCGGTGTTCTGATACGGTCTTTCTACTATATATGTTATAAAAAGTTCTCTCAGAAATAAAAATAATAACAGGGAGTGCTTTTCCTGCAGCCCACAGCCCACCAGGGAATATATAAAACATCGCGCACCCAGGTAGGACCTGAATTCATTCATTTCATTCATCGAGTGAACGGAGGAAGAAGCGGTTACTTGACTTTAGGCAAAAAAACAAAAGAAAAGGCCCGATCAGCGATAAAAAAGAGGAATTTATTTCATTTGTGTAACATACAAAACAGTCCGGAGCCGGGGAAGTTTAGGTCAGACACCGCGCATCGCGTATGCGAATCGCGTATGCGTAGTAAAAAAATACCTTTGGACAGAAAACGTCTGGTGGAATCTGCAGCCCTCTCTCCACTTGTTTCTTCATGGACATTATGTTCTGTGAGTCTTCCTCAGCAAAATCTCCTCCTGGACAGATTGTTCCTAAAACAAACAACAGGTTCATCAGTATTATAAGTAAAAAGAGATTATTAAATCATTTTTAAGATTGAGAATGTATATAATTTCATCACACTTACACTGCTCCTTCATTCTTAAGCCTTTCCTCAGACTGCATGGTGAGTGACCCCATCATCTCCACAGTCTTCCTATGTTGACCACAAAGAAAATTACTAGGCATTTAGAGTTCGGAGTTTAATAGCAGAAAGAACAGTTGTGCATGAATGACATTTCACCTGCTTTGGATGCTTATCTTTGGATCTGTTCCCAGACACAGCATCCATCTCTCTCCCTCAAGGGCAGACGTCTCCTCTCTGTATCCGCTTTGCTTTTGCTTTGTCTTGTCTGTGAAACAGTCTGAGAGCCTCTCTTCTACAAAATCTTCTGAATCATAACTATGGACTTCAATTTGTCAGTTGGTCCCTCAACACAACTGAAAACATTTCTTCAATAAGAAGACGTAGGCGAGCCGATTTGCCCTGTTGGCATGCACACAGCTGGATATCTCATCGACTTGGAAGACTTGATGATGTGTCTATCTCTGTTGTCATCTGTGGATCTTAAGGACGCATATTTAATTGGATTTATGATAACTGGTTCCTTCTTTTTGGATTCGGCTGGTTCCTGGTCTATCAACACAAAAGGAATACAGCAGCTAATCTGGACCTGGTCAGGCTGCCTGCCTTACATGATGGCTTGGTTCATGTCTCGAGAAACCAGACTTTTGGCTGAATGGATTACATCTTGGGGATTTTCTGAGACAGGTTCCATTGGTACGGTAATTTTTAATTTGGACATTTCTGAAGCGAGTGGACCGACACAGACTGAAGGTAGATGTCATTAAAGTTCTGCCTGTCTCCAAAAATAATCATGTTTATATGACATTCGGCTCCCCGACTGGCCTTGATAGGCCGTCTTATCTCAAAACGCCTGTGATGTTTTGTAAACTTGATGTTCTCATCCTCCCAAATCTGCTACTCCATGGACGTCAGTGGAGCCCAGCTGAAAAAACATTTGTCATCGGTTCAGAACTTTGGCTTTGTTTTCTGGCAGTGGCCGGCAGCCCCCAGCCCTCCCCCAAGTATCTGCCTTTGAGACTCCTCTATCCTCCCCCTTCTGCGTAATGTCGGTGTCATTATGTGCTTGTGTGCAAGATTTTTTTCATTACCACATGTTTGACCTTCACAGGTCAGAAATGTGTTGGGAATTTTTTTGTCTCCAAACTCTATGTGTTATTTTTCATCACTTTTGTCTGTCCAGCAGATCTCACTTGTAAATGAGTCTTTGAGACTCAATGTGATTTATCTGTTTAAATAAAGGTTGAATGAATGAATGAACAAGGTGGGGTTAACTTATTTGACAAGTTGTCCATGGTAGGTGATGGTGTGTACTTGTGTTGATGGTTGTCCCTGCAAACATATAAACAAGCATGTCACGTTACTTAGCATGAACAATTATTAGCACCTAAATGTTGGTGATTCCACGTCTGAAAAGGGGATGAAACCTTTTCACAACATATTCTGTAACTGTTCTGTGTCTCTCTTCATTCAGTAACACTGATGTATTTAACTTGGACACTGTGGAGCCAAGCTAACAGTGTTAGCCATTGATTTCAGGTAGTTTATCTAAGAAAAAAATACGAGCTAACGTTAGCATCGTGTTTGCATTTGAGTTGACCTACCGCTTTAAATAGAATATAACTTGTTAGCTGCACTTAATGTTTGTATCGTAGTTTATAGTTTTATTACCTGATAGAGACAGACACACTCTTGTTACTTCTGAGGGACCCTGTCCGGATAATGAAGGGAAAATAATCCGGTGGAGCTTGTCAAAGACAAGCCACTTTGTTACACTCCTTTGCACGATATAAAATTATTGCAAGTACTGCACTGAGCTGACTGCTGGTCATTTTATTAAAATTAAGCCACACTTTTGTTTTGACGTGAGCTAACACTTCTTCGTGTTTTTTTTTCCCTTCTTCTTCTTCTTGTGGTGTTTATTGGCGGATTGCAAGCAACTGATAGTTGCATACCGCCACCTACTGAGCATGAGCATGCAGCTCATGGCCCCTTACCTAAGTTTTTCATTCATTCATTCAACCTTTATTTATAAAGGCTAGCCTCTAAGTAAATGTAATTTTCTTTTAATGTTAGTGTTTTGTAAAAATATAAGCAGTGCTTTTCTTATTCTTGTTGTTTTGTCCTTATCCCTTTCATTTCCTAATATTTTTTTTTAATTATTATTATTATTTTTAATTATTATTATTTTTTGTAGAAATAGCCCGTCCCCCCTGGTGGCTGATGTCACCGGCCGCCACTGGTCGGTCGCCTCCAGGATGAGGGTCGGGTTCTGGTTCTCGGTCGGGAGGGAGCCAAGACGTGTTGGCGACTTGGAAAGACGGAGGAGATGAGTCAGCACTCTGGTAGGGCGGTTGACAGCGACTGAGCTGTGACTGGACAGGAGGTAGCAGATAGTTTTGATGACTCGGGAAGTGACTTTGGTGGAATGGACGAGTGTTATAGTGGAAATGACGGGGTTTGGAGTGAAGTAGCTAGCAGGAAGAAGAGGAAGAAGCAGAAGTCAGCTGCAGGTGATTCAACTTCAGACTCTGACAGTTGAGTTGTAGTGAAGAATAAAAAGGATGACCATAAAGTTATTTTCAAACTAGTTCGTGAGGGAGAGTCTTTTGCTGAATGGAATCCGGTACGACTGTCCACAGCGATGTACAAACTCATAGGTGACGTCCGTAGTGCCAAAGTTTTGCATAGTGGTGCGTTGTTTGTTCACTGCAAAGACAGCGTTCAACTGAATAAAGCTGTTAAGATCAACAAGATAGATGGAAAGAAGGTTGAGTGCAGTCTGGTTGATAATAAGAACGTGTGCAGAGGAGTCATAAGTGGCATCCCTTTACAAGTCTCTGTAGTAGAAATTCAAGAGAATATACGAGGAGCAAAAGTGAAAGAACTTTTACGGTTGAAAACCACAAGGAATGGAGAAAGATGTGACAGCCTGTCAGTCTTGATTACGTTTGACGTAGAAACATTGCCCAGTAAAGTCTTCGTAGGGTACATGTGTTATGATATGAAGCAGTACATTCCTCCTCATTTATGTTGTTTTAAGTGTCAGAAATTTGGTCATGTTGCGGCAATATGCAGAGGGAAACAGCGGTGTGGTAGATGTGCGGGTGACCATGAGTATGGGAAGTGTGGAGGTGATGCAAAGGTTAAATGTTGTAACTGTGGGGGAGAACACACAGCTGCTTATCGTGGATGTGCAGTTAGTAAAAGAGCAGAGGAAGTCTAAAAAGTGAAACTTGCTCAAGCAAGGGAGTAACTTTGTGTTGAAAGTTGGTGGGGACGGAAATCGAAAATGCTGCATCTGCTTTTTTGGACAAAGTACCGGTACTTTTTTCAATTGTGTATGTCATAATAACAATAACAGTTGTATGACACCCTTACTAGTAGTGTAACAGCTGTATGACACTGAGTAGCAGTTTAACAGCTGTATGACACCCTGAGTTAGCATTTATCCTGTCAGATCATTGTTCTCGAGTTCTGTTCTCCACCCTAAACTCTGTTCTCCACCTCACTGAACAATCACCCATGGAAGCCTCGACTGAGCTGTGCGAGAACTTCCAACATTTCTTTTTAGATAAAATCGCAACCACCAGGGCTCTCATTTCTCCCCCATCTCACGATCCATCCATCCCACCTCAATCTGTTGCTGTGTTTGAACATTTTGAACCAGTCTCTCTGTCCTCTCTAGAGCAGGTCATGTGCAGCATGAAACCATCTGGCTCCCCCTTCGATGTGGTCCCTCCTCGGCTTCTAAAGGAGGTTTTTCACACTCTAGGTCCCTCCATTCTCTCGATTGTAAATAGCAGTCTATCTTCGGGTGTGGTGCCAAAATCATTAAAACATGCTGCTGTTCAACCCCTCCTGAAAAAACCAAACCTCGACCCGTCAGTATTATCCAATTTCAGGCCTGTCTCCAGACTCCCATTTGTTTCTAAACTTCTAGAGAAAATAGTTGAGTCCCAACTAAAGTGCTTCCTGGAGGATCACGCTATCCCCGAGCTATTCCAGTCTGGCTTCAAATCCCTCCACAGCACTGAGACTGCCCTACTGAAGGTTTTTAACGACATCTTTCTATCCACAGATACTGGTGACTCTGTGCTGCTTGTCCTATTGGACCTCACATCCGCTTTCGACACCATCGACCATGAGATCCTCATTGCTAGGTTGGAGCAGTGGGTGGGCATCTCAGGATCAGCCCTAAACTGGTTCAGATCCTACCTCTCTGACAGGTCTTTTTGTGTGTCCATCAATGATTTTACTTCTGCAGTGGCGGCTCTTAAATGGGGGGTTCCGCAGGGGTCCATCCTGGGTCCTCTCTTGTTCTCCTTATACCTGCTGCCACTCGGTGCTATTTTCCGGAAACACAATATACCTTTCCACTTCTACGCTGATGACTGTCAAATCTACTTCCCCCTAAGACAAAATGGTACAGGCTCTATTCAACCTCTGCTCGACTGCCTGGCTGACATCAGGGACTGGATGGCTTTAAATTTCTTAAGCTTCAATGATAAGAAGTCTGAAGCCATATTGTTCCTTCCCAATGACACAACCTCAAACCACTGCATTGACCTGTCTGCTCTACCCCTGTCCGAAAAACAAAAAGTCAAAAATCTGGGAGTGATAATGGATCCTTCCATGAAACTCAACAGTCATGTAAACATGATCGTCAAATCCTGTTTTTTCCAGCTGAGGCGTCTGTCTAAGCTGAAGCCCATATTATCCAAAAAGCACCTGGAGACAGTGATTCACGCATTCATTACATCTAGGCTTGATTACTGCAATTCACTTCTGTTTGGCGTCAGTCAAGCCACCATTGCACGATTACAACTGGTTCAGAACGCAGCTGCCCGATTTTTAACCAGCACACGCAAAAGAGAGCACATTACACCAGTCTTGGCCTCCCTTCACTGGCTACCGGTTCATCTTCGAATCCAATTCAAAATTCTCATGTATGTCTACAAATCGCTGAACAGTCTCGCCCCCGCCTATCTCTCGGATCTGATACACCCATATGTCCCTCCACGTGCTTTGAGGTCAGAGGATCAGGTACTCTTAATAGTTCCAGAAACTCGCCTTAAGCGCAGGGGTGACAGGGCGTTCTCTGTAGCAGGCCCAAGACTCTGGAACGAGTTACCGCTGCTCATCAAACAGGCCCCCTCCCTCTCGGTTTTCAAATCCCGGTTAAAAACTCACTACTACTCCATTGCTTTCAATGCCAGCTGATTTGTATTGGATCGTTTGATTTATGATCTGCAATGTTTTTATGTTTTTCGTGTTGTACTTCATTGTCTGTGTTACCTGTTGCGTGTTTGTTTGTCCAGCACTTTGGTGTGGACTTGTTCCTGTTTAAAGTGCTTTATAAATAAAATGGTATGGTATGGTATGGTATGGTATTGTACAATTTTACTAACACCTTCATATTCATTTCATCAGCACACAAGTTTTATACAAAAAGTCTTTGGAAGAAGGCACGATACAGAAAGACATTGTTAACAGGAATAACAATAAAAAACTTTATTTAAATAGGACCTTCCAGCAACAACTTGCATTGTCCAAAGAGCATTACAAGATAATAAAGATAAAGGTTGAATGAATGAATGAAAATAATACTACAAACCGGATTCCAAAAAAGTTGGGACACTAAACAAATTGTGAATAAAAACTGAATGCAATGATCATCTCCACAATAGAACATAGATGACAGATCAAAAGTTTAATCTGAGTAAATGTAACATTTTAAAGGAAAAATATGTTGATTCAAAATTTCACAGTGTCAACAAATCCCAAAAAAGTTGGGACAAGTAGCAATAAGTGGCTGGAAAAAGAAAATTGAGCATATAACGAACATCTGGAAGACCAATTAACATTAACTAGGTCAATTGACAACATGATTGGGTATAAAAAGAGCTTCTCAGAGTGTCAGTGTCTCTCAGAAGCCAAGATGGTAAGAGAATCACCAATTCCACCATTGTTGTGCAGATAGTGCAGCAATACCAGAATGGTGTTACCCAGCGTAAAATAGCAAAGGCTTTTAAGTTATCATCAACCGTGTATAACATCATCAAAAGATTCAGAGAATCTGGAACAATCGCTGTGCGTAAAGGTCAAGGCAGTAAAACTCTACTGGATGCTCGTGATCTTCGGGCCCTTAAACGTCACTGCACCTCAAACAGGAATGCCACTGTCAATGAAATAACAGAATGGGCTCAGGAATACTTCCAGAAAGCATTGTCAGTGAACACAATCCACCGTTGCCAGCTGAAACTCTACAGTGCAAAGAGGAAGTCATTTCTAAGCAAGCTCCACAAGCTCAGATGTTTGCACTGGGCCAGGGGCTAAAATGGAGAGTGACAAAATGGAAGACTGTTCTGTGGTCGGATGAGTCACAATTTGAAGTTCTTTATGGAACACTGGGACGCCATGTCATCCGGACCAGAGAGGACAAGGATAGCCCAAGTTGTTATCAACGCTCCGTTCAGAAGCCTGCATCACTGATGGTATGGGGTTGCATGAGCGCTTGTGGCATGGGCAGCTTGCATGTCTGGAAAGGCACCATTAATGCAGAGAACTATGTTCAGGTTCTAGAACAACATATGCTCCATCTAGACGTCATCTCTTTCAGGGAAGACCCTGCATTTTTCAACAAGATAATGCCAGACCACATTCTGCAGCAATCACAACATCATGGCTACGTAGGAGAAGGATCCGGTACTGAAATGTCCAGCCTGCAGTCCAGATCTTTCACCTATAGAGAACATTTGGTGCATCATAAAGAGGAAGGTGCGACAAAGAAGGCCCAAGACGATTGAACAGTTAGAGGCCTGTATTAGACATGAATGTAGAGCATTCCTATTTCTAAACTTGAGAAACTGGTCTCCTCTGTCCCCAGACGTCTGTTGAGTGTTGTAAGAAGAAGGGGGGATGCCACACAGTGGTAAAAATGGACTTGTCCCAACTTTTTGGGGATTTGTTGACGCCATGAAATTTTGAAACAACATATTTTTCCCTTAAAATGATACATTCTCTCAGTTTAACTTTTGATCTGTGATTTGTGTTCTATTCTGAATACAATACTGTATTAGATATGCTGGTGAAGATTCTCAGTCGTCCAGGACATGATGAAATCAAAAAAGGCGTTCAATACAGGATCAACTGGACTTTATTTGTTGCAGAAAACGTTTCGACTTCTGTCCAGAAGTCTTTTTCAATTCTGAATGGAAGCTGTGAGAACGAGAAGTTTTATACAGGCTTACAAGTCACGCACCAACATATGAAATTGGAAACTGAAATAACACCACAAATTAACTAACATGCCCATTCTATTTAAATTGACAAAACGACACATCCCAGCTTAACAAAGGGGGGTTTGTAACACATACATGTAAATTGAAAGATCACACCTTAAACAGTAGGAGGTTCCCTTGAGGTCTCTGTTAGAAGACACAAAACTGTATGTAAATTGACAAACAACACCTCCCAAACAACAACAGGGGCTACTCAGAGAACTTTGTTAGTCTAATTTACAGACAAGGCATCCCTGCTCCCATCCGGTGTAAAACGTTTCGGAATCAAATCCAAAACTGAGTTATAGGTCTTAGACAGTTGAAATCTCAGACCTCCTCCTCTGTTAAGGGAAGGTTTTTCTCTCTTAACATACACAGCTTCCTTTATTAGTATTATTAGATGTTGTCACCTCCACATCATTGCATTCAGTTTTTATTCACAATTTGTTTAGTGTCCCAACTATTTTGGAATCCGGTTTGTAAAATACAACAACAATTAAGATTGTTATTTTCTCCCTAGCTTCATACAGTGCTCTTGATGTGTTGTGTATGTACTTACCTTAATATCTTTAAAATGCAGTGTTTGTGTTTATGGCAGCGCTGCATCTTCTTTGCAACAAATTCATCTACCAAGGCTGGAAGCATGTTTGAAAAGTTAAAATTCTGG